>CACVCL010027981.1:0-122720 GCA_902729485.2 Mus minutoides | reverse complement strand
TTGGAGCAACATCTTCTCTACTCCAAGCACTGCATCTTAAGGGGACACCTACACTAGATGTAAGGAGGGTCTACAATTCCTCTCACATATACCTCCTCTGCAGGATGTACCAGTGGTCAGATATCATAGGATCTTCCGACTGGTAGACACTTGAAGGTTGAGGATTGAGCAGTTCATCTCAGCCTTCCTCCATGGTCTTTACTCTTAAACTGATAAATTTTCTGTACAACTGCTAAAAGTGGGCTTGCGTTTCCTTGAGGTTGAAATTTCCCTGTGTATGACTATTATTCAAGAGTGTTTCCTGACCTCAGCAGCAACCTCAGCTTCAAGCTTCTCATCTGCTCTTGGTCATCACAGGTCCAAGCTATGGTGTTTACCTTGGAAGAAATTCATTCTGAGCCATTGAGACTCTCCTGTATATCAGGCCTGGCTATTCCACCCTTAAACTGCAATCCTAGGATACTTGTCTTCTCATTGGCCTTAAACAGTGTCTCTGGAAGAGGAGAGCATTATGGGCATCTCAAATTGTCAAGTGAGGTCAGCATGGGTGAATTTACATTTGTGAAATTGTATTAACAACCGATACTTTATCCTTGACAGCAAGCTAACTAACTCAATGAGCCTAAGGCACTTTGCAACAAGGAACTACCAATCAGCAAGGCTCTACCTTTAACAGACATTTAAAATAATACCCATTCAGGCAGTTCTGTAGGATGACCACACTCCTGCAATTGTAGAGATCAGGGAGATGAAGTATGTGCCCACGTTTAGACTCATGGTTTAGTACACTTTATTCTCATCACTCCTGAGTCCTCTTTCTCCTTTTCTCTCTCCTCTCCTTTCTCCAACATCCCCCTCCCCAGCCTCTCCCCTACCTTTCCCCCTTCCTCTTCCATTTTCTCCTTCCCATCCTCATCAATTTCTTCTCTTATCTCATATCATCTTTTTTCTTTTCCTACTTTTTCTCTTCCTTCTTTTTTCATTCCTCTCCCCTCTTCTTTCCATCCTTTTTTCTCATTTCCTCTTTCTCTTGTTCTCTTCCTTCTCAAACATCTCCCTCCCCATCTCTCTGTCTGAGGGGTTGTGCTGTATGCCTCAGTCTCACACTCACCATCCTCCTTTGCCTCAAGTTATGATAGGACTGGAGCATGCCACCACACACAGAGCTCTAAGAGGTCTTATATTTACACTATAATTTACACTGTATCTGCATACTCACTCTCATGATGACTAAGGGCACTGTGCACTGTGGATCCACCATCTATATGGTCCATCATCTACATCTGGGTCTACTAGGAGGGTTGTCACAACAACTGGCTGTTTGTGATGCTAGGGCAAAGGGACTGCTCTTCCTTGAATACTTGTCCATGTTTGGGGTTTTAATTTTCCTTCTTAATATTATAATATGGTGCTTAAGAACAATAGTGAAATCAATACAGCACCCTAGTCCTTGTGAAGTGCCTTGGCAACTTGAACATCATTGCTATCAAACTGTTGGCATTTAAGACACGTAGTCCAGGAAGCACCAGAGAGGTCCTTAGCCTATGCCTTTGCTGGAAGATGTTCAGCAGAATGCTAAGTGATGCCTATACATCTTTCTCCCTAGACTATGTTCTGGAGACCAATGCTGTGTCTCATTTTGCACAGTGAACAATAAGCAGAGGAAACTCCTGTCTGCTGGGCTGCATTCTGTGTCCCTTTCATTTGTTTTCCTGGTTACTTAGTTGGTGGCATTTATCTACTATGTGGCCAATAATGGAGTATAAAGAGATTTCCTTCTCTTTATGAAACCTGCCTCTGGATTTTCCTCCAGGAACTTGACTGTCCTGACTTCCTTTCATTCATACAGTATTCCTGTCTTACATGGAAGACATCTTACATAAAACAAGCATTCTCTCTCTCTCAACCTACTCATTTTTTTTCTACTGCTAAACACCTTTATATGACAGAGATGAGCTGAAAACCAAAGTTAACAGTAAATTTTTCCATTGCAGATTTTACATGGAACATTTTAAATTCATTTTTAATTGGCATATATTTTACTTCAAGAGCAGAAGTAGAAGATTTATATTTTAAGTATGAAGTTAGCATTATCTCTCTGCGTCTGTGTGTCTGTCTCTTTCTTGCTCCCCCCTCTCTTTGTGTGTGTTTCTTTTCTTCTCTCTTTTTGATACAGGGTCTCACTTGTTAGGCAAGACTGACCTTGAACTCACGTTTTTCCTGACTCCACCTCCCTAGGGATAAAATTATAGGGTGGGCCAAAACACCCTGCCTTTATAAACATGGCTCTCTCCCAGCATTAAGTCTGATTCTGGTGTTATCAGTGTATACTAAATGATTTTGATTAATGAATCACTTCCACTTGAGCCCCAACTAGAACCAATGGCTAGAATTTGCATTGACACTGAGCAACCCAAATGGCCAACCACAGTTGACAGTACCCTTAGCTGAAGGAAATCTCTGTTTCTTTTCAATTGAGAGCTCTGGGTGCATTGTCTGGTAAAGAAAGGTCCTAGAACCCAAGACATTAACTCAAGATACCCGTGAAATTGAAAAGAGCCACTCAACCAACCTCAGAGTGTTTTCTGGTTTGCAGTGGGCTGGTGCCACTGCTCCGGACAGCACCTTCAGCTATAGAGCCATCTGCCTACCAAGGACAGCACCATCACCCAACTGTCTAACTAAAAGGCAACTCTCCAAGGGTACAGCGTCAGACTTAAGAGAAGCTACAGAGAGTTGTGAACAGACTTCCCTCTTTCCCTTCTTTCTATACTAGCACTTGTCTTCTTTTTGCTTGATGATAGGGATTTTGTCTGGAATGTGATAAAATGTCAAAGTAGTTTACATTCTAATTGCTCCAAAGCCACAGAGGCTGAATACTTTTATAATTATTTTGGGTCATTTGTATTTCTTCTTTTGAGAACTGTTTGTTCAATTATTCCCCCACTTGATGATTGTAGATAGAAATATAATCCGGTATAGTCACCATGGAAGCCAGTTTAGAACTTTCTCCAAATATCAAACATAGATCCAGATAATCACTCCAGACTTATATAACCAAAGGATTCAAACTCTCACCTTAGATGTACTCATGTATCCACATTGATCTCTGCTGTATTCATAACAATGAAGATCAACCTAGATGCCTATCAAGAGATGTGATAACATGGTACATATATGCAAAGGAATTTTATCGAGCCATAAGAAGAATGGAATTATAAAATTTGCAGAAAAGGGTAGTTTTGGAAGTTTACCAGAGTAAATGAGGTCATGAAGTAGAGTCAAGAGGACTATCACTACATGGTCTCTTTCATATGTGGATTCAAGCTTTTAATTGTATATATTTGTGGACATGCAGTCATGGTTGTAGGTTAGGCTATAAAATTATAAATAGATCTGTAAGAAGGGAAAGGGGGTTTTAAAGGAAGAGATGGCAGGTAGTATATAGTACATGGAACATGAATGTCCACAAAGAGTCACTGAGGGAAGAAGCATACAAATGGGGAGGAACAGGGATGCTTACAGAAAAGTAGGGGAAAAGGATCAACCAAATCAGCTCTGTCTCTGTCTGTCTCTCTGTCTCTGTCTCTGTCGGTCTCTCTCTCTCTCTCTCTCTCTCTCTCTCTCTGTGTGTGTGTGTGTGTGTATGTGTGTCCTGGAGTTCAAACCTAGAACTGTGTGTGTGTGCTTCACCAATGAGCTACATCCACACCCTGTTATGTTACATTAAAAAGAGGTTTCTAGTAAGACATGTCAAGCTCAGAGTTCTCCCACCCAGCATACATTGACCTCACAGCAATGCCAGGTGAGCACAGATCTCCTCAGGATCCATAGAGTTTCCAGCAGGCAGAGCCTCCTTATCTAGTTCTGTCAGTAGCATTGACCATTAAGATATTAAGCATTACTGCGAGTGTGGGATATGTGTTGTATCTGTGTCCATTAGAAAGCATGTTCCAAGACTTCTTGTGTTTTTCTGCAGCACCTCTTCTACTCCAAAGAACTTCTCACCTAAATCAAGTTTAAGAGTGTATCATCAATTTCTATATGTAAAGAAATTCAGCAAAAAAGGAGATCTTAGGCTCCATATAGAACCTGTTTTACAATTGGTATAGTCAACAGACAGCATTGATTTATCTTTTTAGTAATACATTTTTTTTTTTCTATAAGAAAACCTTTGAATGTGTCCATCTAATTCCGCAAATCCTGGCTGAGCAGCTGTTATGGATGATGTGGGATACACATGTTATTGACCTCAAATCACTCATTTTTCTAGCAGAGAAGACCAAAAGCCATCAGTCCATCAAAATAATGTGTGAAGGAAGGTCACAGTGAAAACTTACTGGATGTCTACTTTTGGTCTATCTCTGTGTCAATAGCCACAGATGGACCTGATGAAATATGGATGAAATGTAGTTTCCAAACAAGATGCACCAGGTAGGCATGCTTCAACCTCATTTTTAAAAGCTATGTTTTCCTCCTCTTCCTCTTCTTCTTCCTCTTTCTATTTCTCTTCCTCTTTCTCTTCCTTTACTTCTTCCTCTCCCTCCTTCTCCTTCCTTTTGGTAGGGTAGGGGTGAGGGTGGGGATAAGGTCTCAAGTTAACCTCAAACATCTTTTGCAGGTGAAGATGACCTTCACTTCTTGGTCCTCTTGCATCTACCTCTCAAGCATTGGGTTTACAGGTGTGCAGTACTACATCCTGTGGGTGCTGGGTATCAAACACAGTGCCTTGAACATGCCATGCAAACACTCAGCCAACTAAGCCACAACCCATATTTACTTCAATTATTTATGCTGTGAGACAGTAAATATCACAACCCTCATATCCTAAGGAAGACCTTTGACTTAAAGTCACCACTGAAACTGGACAATACAAATTCTTCCAGGCATCCAAAGAACACTTGCAATAAAGCAACTGTTCATTAGCCATAAAGCAATCTTCTCCAGGTTTCAGACCACCAGCATTATTCATAGTACGTTGCTTTTTAGGTTTCAATGTGATCAATCCAAAAATACGTTTTCAAGATTAGATATTATAAATGTAGATTAAATTTTTAAAAATTACTTTCAACACATTCTATTTCAAAATAATTAAAACTAAAATACTAAATGTAAAAGTTGAAATATCACAAACATAATGCATATTTCTTTAAATATATTAAATGTTAATATATGTACATAAACACATACATATTATATATGTACATATATGATATAGACACACACATATATATCAGCTCATAGTTTGAGCATTTGGAAACATGAAAATAGGATAAGCAAACACAGTGTGTATAGAGAGAAGAGATAATATAGAATGAAAAGGTGGAAAATAAAATTTAGTAGAGGAAGTTGTTGATTCATTTAGATAGACAAAATCAGCATAACTCTGAAAACTAAGGGGAAAGGAGGAAAGAGCTATTACAAGTACAGAATATAGCAAATGATAAAGAGACATCACTAGAGACACAAGAGATGTAGACTGGAATAATACTGGGGAGACAAGCTGCTTGTGTGAGGAGGCAGAGAGAGAAGATCCCTCTTTTGTAAACCCTTTGGTGTTGCTAGATGTGTTTATTCTCTATACAAAAACAGAATTAATAAAAGAAGATTGGCCTAAATTCAGATTTTGCCAGCAGCTTCTTGTTTATTTGTAAGCTTTGAGATGCATAGGATCCTCCTGTCTCTATTTCTGAAGGGCTGTGATTTCAGGTGCATGCTACCATGCCAGAATTTATAAACAGCCTTTGCAGTTTTTTTCCATTACAAGTACTAGAAGGAGTGACCTTATAATGGCTCTGCAAGACAGGTTTCATTACTCTTAATGTGTTACAAAAAAGGGAATTAAGGCTTAGAGAGAGCAATAAACATGGATAAGAATAGAGGGCAAGACCTGATTTCTCCTTCCTTCCCCTCTCTCCCTTTTTCCCTCCCTCCCTCTCTCTTTTTCTTCCTTCCTTCCTTCCTTCCTTCCTTCCTTCCTTCCTTCCTTCCTTCCTTCCTTCCTTCTTTTCTTTCTTCTTTCCCCTTCCTTCATTTTATCATCTTCTCTTTCCCTTAGTCCCAGCATTTAACTACTACCATTTCTTTTAGAACAACAAAGATAAATAAGGGTGCTGGAGAGACAGCTCAGTGCTTAAAACTAACTGAATGCTAGTTTTGTAGAGGAAGAGAGTGTCTGACCACATTCTCAGGGGTCACTCTCATCAGGCACCTCAAAGAAATCCATATCTCCAGCTCCAGAGGAGTCAATGCTGCTGACCTTGACAGACAGACAGACAGACAGACAGACAGACAGACAGACACACACACACACACACACACACACACACACACACACACAGGGGAGGGTTTATTTTGGTTAATTTTTCTCTCCCACTTCTCTCCCAGTTCCCCTTCTACGTACCTTAGATTCTGTGACAAACTTCCTCCCATATCAGCTGTGTCCCAGAATTGAAGGATGAACTTTTTTTTTCTGACCCCTACTCTACACTTTTCTCACCACATCACACAATTCAACCAAAAAGAAGTATTAATAAAATGGGTTGTGTGCATGGTATAACTTTCTAAAACTGTTTCAGATGGTAATTGCAAAAATATACATGGCATATTGGTATTCATTTCCTTTTGATTTATGATGTGTGATCTCTCTCTTGTCTCTGTGTCTTTATCTATCTCTGTCTCTCTCTGCCTCTCATGTGTGCCACACATGTGTGTGTGTGCACGTGTGTGTGCCTGTGTGCTTGCATGCATGTGTGTGTGTGTGTGTGTGTGTGTGTGTATGAGTGTGTGTGTTTGTGTCACAGTGCACATTTGGTGGCCAGTGGACAACCTTGGCTAACAGTCTTTTCCTTCCACAATAAAGTCTCTTACTGTTTGTCCCTCTATTCCCCAGGGTGGCTAGCTTCTGAGGGTCAAAGGAATCTCTTCTCTTTATTCTTCTCTCCTCACCTCCCCATCTTCTCATAGAAGATTTGATTATGTATGTCTACAAGCATGCACATCTATTGATAAATTCTGGAGATGGGACCTTGGGTCATCATACCCAGAGAGATCCTGACCTACTGAGTCATATTCACAGCATTTGGAGTATCTTTGGGAGACACACATAGTCTCCTGCAGTAAATAGCTTGAGAGTGACTGGCCCTTTCCCTCTTTCTGTCCTGTTTGGTGGCCATTAGAAAAAGTTGTTTACTTTGCTCCCTTCCATTCATGCACCACCACTGACACTCATTTAGTCCCACCCCTCCATATTCTCCATGTGCATAGCATGTTTGAAGGCATTAGGAACACTTCTGGTCACCACATTCTGAAAACCCAGTTAGAACAAATCAGAGAGACTGTGACATTCAACTACTTTACTATGTCTTGGAACTTAGCTTTAGTTACAGTCTGAAGCATTCACCTTTGTACATTCTATTTTAGTTTGTTTATTTGCAGCAGGTCTCTCTTGCCTCAACCTCTAAAATGGTTGGAACTGTAGACATGCACCAGTATGCCCAGATATTTCAATACATTCTTGAAGCAAATGTATACCATTTCTTCCCTGTGATCTCTTATTCTTTTAACTGGCCATATTTTCAAATCATATAGGCAATGTTTTTTTTTTTTTTTAGATTCTTTTGTAAGAAATACCTTTTCAATACAAATCTTATCTACTAAACATATACTGAATACCATATGCTATTGCAAGAATTAGGGTTAGAACATTGAACTGGAAAAAATGAAGGTTATTTCTTTCAAAAGCAACTGCCATTGACTTTGATAATGAGGCAGGTGTTATTCATGTATTCTAGAGGAGAATATAGCTCAGAGATGTCAAGGACAAGCACCATATGACCCCACCAGGATCAGGCAAAGCTGAGACCAAACTCAGGGGGAAATTCTCTAAGCCCTAAGATTTCTCAATGACATACAAAGGTTTTTCACATGACTATAAAGTGAATTCCAAGGGTCAAGTTCAACCAAACATCATTTAGAAAAAGACAAACCACTATAACTTTTCTCTGTACGGTCCTTGAAATAAACTGGATTTTTGTTTTGTTGTATTTTTAGACTTAAACATGTTTAAAATGTTATAAAAACAGCCTGTAACATGTGCTATGGACAATACCTATACCTATCAGTTGCGTTTTTAACCAACCAATAAACAAACAAACAAGAGTATCTCATCTGTGGTCTGAATAGAGAATGTTTGAAGCAATCCACATGTATAGAGTTGACTTTTTCTTGTTGGTACTTCACTTTTGTTGTTGATGTTTTACAAGATTTTATTTTTGTAATGTCTATGTCTACATACACCGTACCAAATGGATTCTGGGACACTGGAAGACCAGAAGAAGATATCAGATCCTCTGGAGCTGGGAGTGATGGTTGGTTGTGAGTGCTCCCATGTAGGTGCTGAGAACCAAATCCAGCTCCTCTATAACACTGGCAGGTACACTAAACTGTTTAACCACTATCTCTCCAGCCTTTTGTTTTCTAAAAGATAGCTCCTGTTCTTTGTAAATCACTGACATTCGTCACTCGTCCACTCAGACAGAAAAGGAGCTAGGTGAGGGCCTGTCCTGCTTGGCCTGAGCTTGTAGAAGGCCAGGGTGAGGTCTGAAAGCTGTGTCCTTTTTCCTATGCTTACTTGATGAGTAAGTGTGCATCTGTCCTTGCCATCCTTTGCAAGGTGGGGCTTCAGTGTCAGCATGGCTCTCAGCGAGAAGTCCTTCTGATGAGATGAAGAGGGAAGAGTGGGGCATACTGTTGGATTAAAGTGCCATCACTAGCTACTGGAATCTCTCTTCCTAGTGTTATTGAAATCTGTGTGGGAGAGGGGTGGTTTGATGTGATCAGCACTTTCGGAGCCATCGACAGCAGCTAAATTGAAAAAATGCACGAAACCTTGGGCTTCAGCAGGCTATCGACTTAGTATAGATTGAGTGTAAGAAAAAAATACTGTGCGGTGTGCAGTTTGTATGCCCAGTCATCTCATTAAAGACTCTGGTATGGATAACATGGTGGACCTATGTCTTCTCTAGTTTCCAGCTGAGTGAATCAGGCATGCCAGGACTCATCAGAGATCATTTCATGGCCCTGTGAAGGCACTGCTATAGCTCAATGTACAAACTTGCTTTATCATTTACAAAAATAAAGCCTGATTCCTCATCGCCGGTCATTCCCAAGTCTGTCCCTTCAATGAATGAGCTAGGCAGAGAGATGAGAACACACACCAGCTTCTGAGCCTCTCCCAGGGCTGCCAGCCACCCGATTATTTAATTACAGTTTTCTGGCTCCAGTACTTCCCCCTTCCTTACCTGGGAGTGTAAGTGAAGTGTGCCAGAAATAAAGAAATAAATTACAAGCTAAATTGATAGGAAAGCAGTGTGCAAATTGGCGTCACAGAGGAAATCTGTTGATCCAAAGGCTTTCAAAGTCATTTAGACCTTCCAAAGGGGGGAGGGGGGTGGGCAAGAGAAAGAAGATAGAAACAAGGCGAGCTAGAAAGGGAGCAGTTAGAGGAGGGAGTTGTTTGTCTGCATTCAGGCCTGGCTGGGAGCTGTGTCAGTTCCATCCAGAGCCCCAAAGCTTACCCTCCTGCTATTCTGCAGTGAAGACACCAAGACACAGCTTGCTAAGTGGAAAATTTAAAAGTAATTTTTCACCTTGAGACAGAGGTTTCCTTGTGCTTTGTGCTTACTCAGGCAAGACAACAAGTCTCAAAAATAAACACGTTGGAGGTCCGTCTGCCAAAACTCCAGTCAGACAGAAAAGGAGCTCGGTGGGGGACTGTCCTGCTTGGCTTGGGTTTGGGGGAGGCTGGGGTGAGGTCTGAACGTTGTTTCATTTTTTTAATGCTTACTTTACATATTAAAAGTAGGCTTTCCTATATCTTTCTGGCACTTGGATCATATACTTTTATAGGTCAATTAACACTGAAATGACAGAATCTGTGTACTTGTGTATGTGAATACATAGATGTGTTTCTGTGTGTGTCTGTCTCTCTGTCTCTGTCTCTGTCTCTTGGTCTCTGTCTCTCTGTCTCTCTGACTCTCTCTCTCTGTCTCTGTCTCTGTCTCTGTCTCTGTCTCTGTCTCTGTCTCTCTCTCTCTCTCTCTCTCTCTCTCTGTATGTGTGTGTATACATGTGTATAATATGATATGGTGGCCAGAAGACAACTGCTCCTGTTGTCCCTCTAGAGTAAGCCATCTTAATTTCCAGACATGATCTCTTCCTGGCCTAAAGCTTATAAGTAAGCTAGGCTGGCTGGCCAGAAGCTGCATCTGTCTCCTCCTCCTCAATGCTGCCATTAGAAGCACATATTACCATGTCTGCATTTTTTAACATGAGTCCTTGGGGCTTGAGCTCGAGTCCTCATGCTTGCAAGGGAAGCACTTTGCCAACTGATCCATCTCTCCAGCCCTGTTTCAAATATCTCTAAGTTCTACTTATGAGACATGACGTATTTGGGAAGCAGAGCCTGCATCTCCCCCACAGGGATAGTGTCATGAGCAGGAGACACTTATTTTTAACAGGGAAAAGGAAAACAACTCAATCTTACCAGAAGCAGTAACAGCCTCTGTTGGAGAGTTCACTTGGAATTACTGAATTCCTGATGCATAGTGACCCATGGAATCCAGGGGTAGTTTCACTAGCTTCACTTTTTGTGTTCTCCTTAAGTAATTATTTGCATTATTATCTCTCTCTCTCTCCCTCTCCCTCTCTCTCTCTCTCTCTCTCTCTCTCTCTCTCTCTCTGTATGTGTGTGTGTGTGTGTGTGTGTGTGTGTGTGTGTGTGTGTGTGGACAGAGAGAGAGAGAGAGAGAGAGAGAGAGAGAGAGAGAGAGAGAGAAGAACATGAATGCAGGTGGCCCAGATCTTGTTGGAGTAAGACTAATGGACAGTTATGTGCTGATAGCTGTGTATCCACTTTAAATGTGAGCCAACTCTCCAGCATTTTTTTTAAAGATATAGACTTATGTAGCTCAGACTGGCCTTGAGCTGGTGATGTAGACAAGAATATCCTTGAATTTCTCAACCCCCTGTCTCCACCTTCTGACTACAGGAGAAGCCATGTGCTTCCATGCCCAGTCTATGTGGTGCTGGGGATTGAACCTAGAGCTCCCTACATGCTAGACTGAGACTCTACTGACTGAGCTACATACCCAGCTTTTGTTTCGTTCTCTGTAGCAGTCTCAGTGTGGTCCACAATGACAAGAAGCTTACCACATCGGTGCCTCAACCTCTTGCAAATGGGACTTGCAGGTGTACACCACCATGCCTGGGTCATTTGACCCTGAAGTTACTCTTTTATGTTTGGAAAGGGCTTTTACAAAGTGCTCTAGAGAGATCTGGGCTGGAATTGTTAAGGTTTATGAGTCCCAAGGCAGGGAAAAGCTCCTTTGTCTAAACAGCATGAAGTAAACCCTATAGAGGGGGGTCTCTTGTCTTGACCAGACTGGGTTTTTCCTTTTGGAGCTTTGCTTTGGTGCTAGGATGATACTGTAAGCCAGACAACACTATGACTCTTGTAAGGCAACTAAGGGGCTAAGTAAAAACCATGATGCTTGTCTCCTGCTTTGCATTAACTCATTAATGTTGGGCTTATTTGACCTTTAAAATTTTTTAAATTACATTTATTTGTATTTATATATTGGGTTGGGGATGGCAGGACATGTAATTTTCACGAAAAAATTTTACCCTACCACCATCAGGTCCCAAGTACCAGACTCATATTGCTAGACAGCAAACACCCTTACCAGGTGACAAACAGAACCAGCATGGCTCTTGGT
Source organism: Mus minutoides (assembly GCA_902729485.2). NCBI lineage: Eukaryota > Metazoa > Chordata > Mammalia > Rodentia > Muridae > Mus > Mus minutoides. The sequence goes on along the minus strand of CACVCL010027981.1, from coordinate 110,943 downwards.
CTCTTTTGGTGCTAACTAAAGCTACCAGCTGTTTTAGCTGCCTCATCACTAGGGTCTTCCAGTGGGGATGGGTTCAGTGTGTAATGAAGGAGGTAACAGCCTTTTAGGTGAAGCATCCCTATCTGATAATATGTTCTCTTGAATTTCAGTCCTTGTAAGCAGTGGTGCTATCACGAAAGTCTACTCTCTGCTTCTGACATGAGAATAATGGTTAAATTTACTTATGAAGGCTGAGCTCCCAGATACTCTATTTTATAAAATCATTAATCCCTGGGGAGACCTTTCCATGCATGTCTTTAAAGAACACCTGGGTCTACCACAAACATGCCTTTCCCCTGAAGCACTCTATCAATAATGCTGTCATCTGTGTCAAGTTTTGACATTACACAGATCAATACCAAATTAAAATCACACAGTAGACAGAGTAGCTACATTCTTAGGAACACAATAAATATATGTTTTAAAATCAGGAGAAAATTTGCTAAAGGAGGAGTGTGTGCTTTTGTTTCAGTGTGTGTGTGTGTGTGTGTGTGTGTGTGTGTGTGTGTGTACGCCTGTGTACATGCGCATCTTTGGACATTTTATATTTAAAGGCCTTAAGATTTTTCATTGAACCCTAAGTCATAATTAAGGTTTAACTGCATAGCGTGGAGAGTTTAGTTTATAATGAAATATTGCATTCTTAGAGAAAGATTAGCAAGGAGCTGTAAGATTGCCTACCACCAAATGATACATATGTAGAGCTCAAGAGCTCAGCTGAGAAAGCAGACTTGTCCTGGACTCACAACAACTCAACTCTAGATGTCTAGGGCCCATTGAATGAAACCTGTGCAGCCCTGAAGCCTCAGCTACAAGGTATGTGGAGGTAAACACTGCTGGACTTGCCGGCTTACAGCCTAGACAAATCAAAGCCAAAGCAAAAACTAAAAACAACCCTCAGATTCAGAGGGAGATCCTGACTCGGGGGACTAAGAGGAGATGGGTAGAGGAGGCAGCAGTTCCCTCTTCTGGCCTCCAGATGTGCACAGGTACATGCACCTGTACATACACATATGCTCATATACTCTCACACTCAGAGAGAAATAAAGAAGTAAACAAAAAAATGACACACATAAAGCATTGGTGCTAATTAGTCACTTCATAATGTGTGTATTTATATTCTTTCTTATTCTTCTCATTTGTAGATTTATTTTTCAAGAAACTACATGGTACAAAGGAAATATACACAGTTTCACATGTTGATTTTATATATTTCTTCTTCTTCTTCTTGTTGTTCTTCTTCTCTTCCTCTTCTTCCTCCTCCTCCTCCTCTTCTTCTTCCTCCTCCTCCTCCTCCTCCTCCTCCTCCTCCTCCTCCTCCTCCTCCTCCTTCTTCTTCTTCTTCTTCTTCTTCTTCTTCTTCTTCTTCTTCTTCTTCTTCTTCTTCTTCCTCTCTCTCTCTCTCTCTCTCTCTCTCTCTCTCTCTCTCTCTCTTCCTTTCAGAGGCCAAAAGAGGCTGTCAGATGTCCTAGAGCTGGAGTTATAGCTAGGTTTAAGACACAGAATATGGGTGCTGGAGACTGAACCCTAGGCCTCTGCAAGAGCCCCAAGTGAACAAAAATGATCTCTCCAGTTCCATGTGTTGTATTTTAAAGAATATAATAAAAGTGTAAACAAAGCTTTACAATTATGAAAATATTACTTTATAGACTTTTTGAAAAAAATATGAAATAACATTAAGTGTTAAGTTGTTTAGCTGAACTATCAAAAGCAGTGTAAATATATAATACACAGTAAATTTATATTCCATGTTTCTAATCCATAGCTCTAACAGACATTTTAATATAGATGTTTAGTATAAAACATTGATAGGCATCTGCATGAAAAGTGGTTGCCTGCTCTGAGGTACAGTGTCCCTATTGCTAGCAGGGTGTGCAGGGGAATGAAAGCCACAATCATCTATGAAGCATACAATACATATACAGGAATATAAGAGCCCTTGGCAGCTACAACTCAAGCATCTTGTTACATGGTCAAAATAAACTCTGTTTTTCACTATTCTGAATTTGTTAGTGTTATGGAGACTAAGCTTTCCCTTTCTGCACAGTAAAACAGAAACTTATAGTGTGTATTAACACATTTTTACTATGTTCAGGTGTCAAGGGATCAGTGGTAGAGGGAAAATATGACCTTACTTCCATCTATCTACAGAGAACTCTACAGATCATGGAATTAGGTAGAAGGCAACACCACCACGTGTTGGCAATGACCGGGGAATTTGAAATGCTTCACTTGTAAATATTTTTGAGTGCTCATACAGTTACACATAAGCATACTGATATAAACCAATATTTATGCTCCTGTGAATTTACTTTAAAAATTGAAAAGTTATTCACACAGAGATTGCATTTGTGAGTGTTCACATCACCATTATTCAAAATAACCCTAAACCAAAAAGGACACAATACAGATGACTATATACAACTATGATACACCGATACAATGATATACTTCACAGTTATAAGATAGAATAAAAGACTGACAAGCACAGAGATAAGAAACACTCCAACTTACTGAATCTAATTATATGAAAGTTTTAACTACTCTAACAGGACAGTGTCCACCTGTGTCTAGGGTGGAGTTGGGAGTTCACTAGCTAGTAGTAAATATTGATGGTGGGAGTGGTTTTACACATACATGTATTTGGCAAAATGGTTGAAATGGAAGGTTAATGTGGATAAATTTCATGTAAATAATTGCATTTCAAAGTTGGTTAAAAGTGATATAAAGAATGATTCAATAGCCAAAGTAGAAGACAAAACTATATAAAATTTGATCTCATTATTTAGTCATTTATACTAAACATGTAAGCAATACAAAATTTAATCTCAGCATTTATAGCAAGCATGTCTATACACATACACACAAACATATACATACACACTAATAGTAATAAAACATAAAACACAAATGTTAAAAAGTATTAACTCATGATATAGTACTATCCTTGCCAGTACCTACAAAACAATGAAAATAATAATAAAAAAATAGAAAAGAAAAGAAAACTGAACAATACATCAACATGCACACTGACTTGTGTGTGGAAACTCAAGTCCATTGCCATGCCCGAAGAAGTAGGCCTAATTCATAATCTATAGGAAGCAGATAAGCAATTTAGAATAATTGAATACGCAATTGGCCCTTTTGGAGGTTCACTCTGAGCTCATTATCTTCATGGTATTTATTATTCTCATTACATGGGAGTCACTTTGTCAATAGCACTTTGGGCTAAGCTTTAAATACTGGAAGAGTAAATATTACTCCATTATCCCCAGTGTTCTCACGCTTTTCTTTATCCCTAGTTCTCTTGTGGACAGCACAGTATTTGACATTGGATTATAACCACACTTCATAATACATACAAAGAGTTTTTCTTGTGTATGCTTCTAAATACTTCAAACATCTTTGACACGCTGAATTCTATAATAGTAATACAAGATGCAGTTCCATCACCACTGTGTCTATTTCATGATATTTCTTGACTTCAGTTACTTTTGACAGCCAACACCCTGCCTCATTGCCCATTATTGAATTTGATATGTTGATCCACAAGTCCTGGGATCTTTTCATTTTAGGATCAAACCTCTTAAAAATAGGCAAGTCTGGGTACTCTGTAGTAGAGAAACTTCACACATCATGTGTCTTCTTGGGGGAGACATTGAAACATCAACAGCAAACTTTGAAAGTGAATTTTAGGGGCTGCAGAGATGGCCACCTAGATAATAGCACTTCTCTTCCTGAGGATCCAAATGTGGTTCCTGGGCCCTATGTCATTTGGCTTACAAGCATATGTAACTCCAGCTCCAGGTCATCTGATACAGTCCTATGGCCTCCACTAGCACCTGCAACACATTTGGCTTATACATGCAGACACACATATATACACATAAATAAAAATTAAATATTTTCTAAAAGTGCAACTTACCATCTTTAAGTCTCTTAAAACACTGGGTAACACTGGAGTTTCCTCTGGGAAGAAGGATGTGACCTTATTAAAACTGACAGTAAGAAAGATGGCACACCTGCATGACTGAGAGAGTTGGGAACATGTCAATCATATAATTAGGATGAGTAGAGGCACTTGGAGCCCTGCATGGCCATCTGACTCTGCAATGTTAAGCTTCTTTTCTAAATTTAGCAGCCTGAGTTGGAGTCAGTCTCAGGTTTGTGCAACTTTTATGGCTAGTATGGATCAGCTGATAATTGCGTCTTTTAGAAAAATATTTAAGAAAAATAGTTTATCCATATGTTTTTGTGTGTGTGAGTGTGTGAGAGAGACTGTGCCCTGTATGTGTGAATGCCTGTGAAGGCTGGAAGAGGATATCAGATCTCCTTGAACTGGAGTTAAAGGTGGTTGGGAGTCAGCTGGTATAGGTGCTGAGAGCTGAGCTCAAATCCTCTGGAAGAGCAGAACCTGCTCATAACCACTGAACCATATCTCAAGGCTGATGTATACATCTTTTTTTTTATTAAGTTATGACATTAGCATCTTTGGTTATACAGATATCTTCTGACTCCACCTATGGGGAGAAAGAGAGGCTCAAGGAAATATGCATAATGAACTTATTCAAGTGCATTTTGGCAGATGTTAGAGTCATTTTTTCCTGACACAAAGGGCTCAAAGAACAACTTCAGGACAAAATATCTGAAAGGATTCTTAATGCAAGACTATGAATCAGAAGAAAGCACGTGGGAAAGCATTGAAAGTAAAGATGACCACATTGGTAAGGCATAGAGTGAATAGCCAGTCTGTCTTGAGGTGGGAAATGGCATGAGTCAGCTTGATAATAAGTCAGGGCAGCTCATCTTCCTGAATGTCCAGCCAATGAGATGATTGCAAGTCCTCCTCTCTCAAACCCTTTCTTGACCCTCTCCAGGGAAGTCAGTGAGTGCATCCAGATTGGAAGAGCTTTCCCTTCATGTTGCTTGATAAAGAAGGGCTTATAACATCACTCAGCTACATTAAAATGCTCTCTTAGCTTCAGGGGAGCTGAAAGCATTTTTATTATGTTCCAACATTATTTATCTCTCCTGTACACAAGACTGAAAAGCAGCAAAGCCAAAGAGAAAAAAAAACATTTTAATGTCTAAAGCACAGCCTGGGTCCATTTGTCTGCTGCTGCAGGTAGAGAGATGACCAAAGTGGGAAGGTAGCTGGGGTCTACCCAAGTCCACCCAAGGCAGACATATAGAGAACATGATTGCATTGTCTCAGGGAGATATCTTCACCAAGAAGTGAGGATTTTTTTCCTCACCCACAGTCTGCATTTATGTGTGTACATAGTACATGTATGCCTGTGGAGCTCAGAGGTAGATGTCAGGTGTCCTACTCAATCATGTGTATCTATCTATCTATCTATCTATCTATCTATCTATCTATCTATCTATCTATCTATCATCTATCTACTTATTGGTTTTTCAATACAGGGTTTCCCTGTGTAGCCCTGACTGTCCTGGAACTCACTCTGTAGGTCAAACTGGCATCAAACTCAGAGATCCTACTGCCTCTGTCTCCTGAGTGTTGGGATCAAAAGAATGTGGCACCAACACCTGGCTTTCATTTTGTGTTGTTTTTTGTTTTGTTTGTTTGTTTGGTTGGTTGGTTTTCATTTTTTAAAAGATGGCATCCATTTATTCTACAAATTATACAACTTCATCCTTCTTTATGTTTGTAAACAATACACTGTGCATATAAACTACACTGTCTCCTTTGATTCCATAGTTTGTTCAGTACTTGAGTTTGTTCCATAATGGTGTTCCCCTTAACCACAGGTCTGTACCTGTTTCTTGAAACACTTAGAAAATTTAACCTTTGAATACTGATTATTTGAAAGTTAATTTTGATTTGATCTCATTTTTTATTTGATTGTGTCCCTGCCTATGGTCCTACATACAAAAAGCAGCAGTGCCAACTTTGGCATAAGACAGATCTGGCCACTCTACTTTCCCCTGCCTCATACTAACTGAGGGATGCATAGGTTGTTTCTCTTGACTTAACACATTTCTTCAGTAATGAATTGTGGGTAATAATTTATACTTCTGTCATGAGAGTTAAATAAAACAACATCTACAAAACATTTCATGTAGCATCTGACATACAGAAAGTGCTCAGTGTTGCCACATACCATGATTTCCTCTATTATTCAGTAGTCCAAGATTTTCCCATATTGCTGGTGCATTGATCATTTATACAGTGACCAGGAAATGTGAAATTGTAAGAATCTACTGCATCATGTGACATTTTTTTCTGGTGTAAGTAGAAAAATGGATCCCTTCAGAAACAAGACCTTCACCCACAGAGCAGCTGTAAAGTATTGTGCAGACATTGCACAGTTATAATACAGAAAGCCTGAGACGTGGAATAAAACTTGGCAGGCCTATTTCTCCAAGGGCTCCAGAGGGTCAGAGAAAGTGCATGTTCATGACCTTATTCTGCAATAGCAGGATTTTTCTCAAGCACTAAGTATGACTACACACTTCCCATAAGACCTCGAGGCCATGGCCCAGGGAAATTGGGACTACTGACAATAAACATTCAGAAGTGGAAAATGCTTCATCTTATTAATAGAGAATTAGAGAACAATGTTTGCCTCAACCAGTGATTTCAAGATTCACTTACACATGCATATGCCTACCCATGGTTTCTTGATCTAAATCTATTATTCTTTTAAGAATGTCATGAGAGACAAAGGTTCTTAGATTGTGCCATGGGATTATCAACATAGCTGATTTCAAGTTTCTTCTGATTTTTTCCTTAATTTGAAGAAGAAAAACACAGGGAATTATAGAAAAGGAAATAGATCATTCAAGATATTAGCTCATTGTGGGACCACCATGAAACAGTACTTAACATGTGTATTCATATTTTCTCTCTCCTTCCTTTTCCCTCCTCCCCTAGTAATCTTTTAATGAATTCATCAAAGCAAACTTGTGGGAAGATGCTGTAAGAATGAGTCAATGGTAATGCACTTTTCTTCCAGATGATCCAAATTATATTCCCAGCATCTATATCAAGCAGCTCACAATCACCTGTAATGCTAGGAGATCTGATATTCTATTTTGTCCTATACAGGCAACTACACTCATGTTATTGTGTGTGTGTGTGTGTGTACACATGCATGCACACACATACACACATACTCTCTTCAAATTCATAGTTATGGTCTTCAAAATATTGAATAAAGAATTGGAATGCACTATTCTTTGACCCCACACATTTACTTTAAAAATAAAAAAGGGACATATGCCCAAAGAGGTATGTAAAATATTTGCTAAAGTAATTTTTAATAAAAAAAAGTTCGTCAGTATAAAGATGTTGAATAGGTTTGAACCTAAAGACATAGAACATATTACATTTATATGTACAAACAAGCCCAAATCTACTAAACATTGGTGAATGAATAAGGCAAGCAGAAGAATGATCCCTGAAATTATAGCAGTTATGTAAATTTTTAAAAAATAGAATGAGTCAATCATATATACTATCATATTATCAGTATGTACTGGCTAGTTTTTGTGTCAACTTGACACAGCTGAGTTATCACAGAGAAAGGAGCTTCAGTTGGGGAAATGCCTCCATGAGATCTAGCTGTGAGGCATTTTCTCAATTAGTGAAATACAACATAAGTGTTTGTTTGACTCCAATTATTCATTGTTTTCTGTGTGACATTTTTATTTTATTTGGTTTTATTTTTTATTTTTGGGACCATCTCTGGGCTGGAAGTCTTGGGTTCTATAAGAGAGTAGGCTGAGCAAGCCAGGAGAAGCAAGCCAGTAAAGAACATCCCTCCATGGCCTCTGCATCAGCTCCTGCTTCCCGACCTGCTTGAGTTCCAGTCCTGACTTCCTTGGTGATGAACAGCTGTATGGAAGTGTAAGCCAAATAAACCCTTTCCTCCCCAACTTGCTTCTTGGTCATGATGTTTGTGCAGGAATAGAAACCCTGACTAAGACACAGTAATACCTTCTTTTGGTGCTTAAGAATGTTCAATGATAACTATTTTGGAAAGTGGTCTGGAAATAATCACCAAGACTGTTCTAATGTACTGGTCACATATTTTTACTCCTTGGAATAAGTAAAATTTTTACTCATTGGGAGGAACAATGACATGTTCCAAAAGTCATACATTAGAACACTTTCCTTATCTCTATTATTAATATCTGCAGCTGTCGATAACCCAATTGCCTATCAATATTAGAACAGGGTGGCATAACTGTTACTCCAAACAGTGAAATGCTACCCAGAAATAAAAAGTAAAACCAAATACAATAAAAATGTCACACAGAAAACAATGAATAATTGGAGTCAAACAAACACTTATGTTGTATTATTCTATGTATATAGTTCAAAAATAGCCAAACAGAGAAAGTAGAGACAGATGGTCCCTTTCTGGTTAGCTATTAATGGTAGATGGCTGCTTGGAGAATGGTAGTCATTTTCTTGAGTGGTATAGCCATGGGAAAACTATTTATACAATGCCCATGTGAATGGCTCTGGTAAATGTGTGTGGGTCCAAAAGCAAAAGCCAAATTGTGAAAGGGGCACTTGTTTGGAGGAGGGTATATTGGTGAAGAGAGATGGTGGAGTGGATGTTGTGGCTTAACTGTTAAATTTCTGCCATAATCTCGGGTATTTGAACACTTGGCTTAAATTTGCTGGTGGCATTTGTGAAGGTTACAGTATTTTTATAAGATGGAGACTTGCTGGAGGAAGTCCATCACTGGGGGTGAGGCAGCTGATGCCATTGCATCCACATTCGGGAAGCAAAGAGAGATGAATGCTATTGTTTAAGTTTCTTTCTTCTTTTGATTTAGGCTGTGAGTCTAGCCTATGGGGATAGTGTTGCCCAAATATATGGTGGAACTGCCTATCTCAACCTAGTTTAAAGACTCATTCATAAACATGTTAAGAGCCTTGTCTTCTAGATGATTCTAGACTTTGTTAAGACAAAAACCAATATTAACTACCACAATTCTATTCCTTGATAATATTTTTGCCACCCTTTCCCGAGGCTGCAATGGATGTGTTTTATTTCTGCCTTTGAAGCAATGAGTATATATTCCTCACCAAAACTGAAGCAGAAACTGCTCTTACTGGATTCTGGAATCATCCAGAGTCAAATCTTGCCTAGTGCAACTGAACTCTAAAGGCAGTACACTTTCCAGTGCCCTTCAGGGTTATGACCAATGCTCATTGGATTGAGTTCTGAATCTCTCCTCTCAGTGGCAAAGGTGGAAGCACAGCTGTTTTGATCCCACATTTTCTAAGGGTGCTGGTGTTTACAGGCCTTTGGCTAATACCATACTGACAGTGCTCTTTGCACAGGGCCTATTGGAAAATTAGATCAAGTGGCTTCCCCACTGTAACATATGACACTCTTCTAATTAGGGCAATGTTTAATTTACTGTCTCATGGCTTTTTGAATAAATATAAATTGTCATACTAAAGTGACAGGTGTAAAACCCAGGATGGCTGTGTTAGAGAGGTTAATCTGCTGTTAATCAAATCAGTTCTGCTTGACTTTCTCCTGGGGAGTGAGAGATAATGGCCCTGTTTAACTGGAGATTAGCCAGCTTTTGGCTGAAAATCCCTCAGGGTTCACCTGAGCCTCTTTGTGCCTTGTTCAGAATGAAGATATTCAAATGTGTCGATAATTAAACTTGGGCCTTTCTCCCTCTTTCAGTATCTCAGGATGGAAGGACATTTTCCACTGAGCTCTTTTCTTTTCCCACAAGGTTTTCTCACTAGATCTAGTTAGTATCAGAACATTCTAGAATATGATTAAAAGTTCTTACAAGTACAGTGTTGTCCATTCCAGTTCCCATTGCTACAAAACATAGCAAAGATGGACAATCACAGCATGAATGGAAGAAGGTTGGCTTTGACCTTGATGCATACCCATTGGCACATCCATTCTCCATTTTGGAGCTGGTAAAAGTAATTAGTAAAAGGCACTGAGAGAATGGACTTGATTGCAGCATTGATTTGCAGCCTAGACTGTAAGAGGTTGATGTGAGAAAGAAGGCATATTATTTTCAACTTTTGCCAAGTTTACACTTCTTTGGTACCATGAAGATGGAAAGAACAGCCTCTCTGGGTATCCTTAGAGATTGGAAGCTTTCAGGACACTGAGGATCTCACAGAGAAAATGTCAGCTTCAGCTTGTAGAAATGTCAGTTCCATCTTGGGCTCCTGTGACAATCATGAGGTGTGCTGGTGGCTGGCTCCAAAGGCAGTGAGGCTAAATAGCTACAGGCAAGGAGACATCTGCTCTTGGACTCCTGGTATTCTCTCTGGGATATCTTAGAGAGGGTTCCTGCATTCTTAGGCTAATAGGGGAAGAATAGACCTAATTTTTGTTGTTACATTATGATTTTGAGTCTCCTGTTAAAGAAAGATGAATCTTCATCAGATGCCTGATGAAGACAGAGGAATATGTGTGACTGTGGAAAAACCCCTGAACCTCAGCAAAACTCAGAATTCCATCTGTCAAACAATTTGGCTGGGACTAAATGTGCAATGTGTTTAAAACTGCTTTAAAAAGTTACAGAGTCATTAGTCTTTTTTTTTTCTCCAGTGTTGTCCTTATTATCATCACAGTGACTATTACTACCTTTATCGACAACTTTATACCATCTTCATCATCTCCACTATCACTGACACCATCACTATCATCATCATAATCTTCATAGTTGTTATCACCATCACTGTCTCTATCCTATCACTACCTTCACAATCACCAACACCAATACCATCAGAATTCCACTGTTTCCACAATCATCATCCTCACCATCACCACTATCACAGTTATCATGGAAGCCCTGTTACTACTACCATAATCACCCACACACACATCATCACCATCTTTGTCCCTAGCAAAAGCATTGAGATTTATATCCACCTCAATATCCATATAATAATGAGAGAGAGAGAGAGAGAGAGAGAGAGAGAGAAGAAGGAGAAGGAGAAGGAGAAGGAGAAGAAGAAGAAGAAGAAGAAGAAGAAGAAGAAGAAGAAGAAGAAGAAGAAGAAGAAGAAGAAGAAGAAGAAGAAGAAGAAGCAGAAGCAGAAGCAGAAGCAGCTAAACGTGCCCTGGCATTTGTAGGTGGGCCAGGCATCTATCTGTCAGAATGAAGGGCCTACCTGAGACCCCATAGAAGATCAGAGCCTCATCTAGATTTGAACCCACGTCTCTTTACACACCTCTAGGGTCTGTCCTCTTCACTTAAAGAGAACTGATGGGAGAGAAACGAGCCTGTGAGACAAGTGACCAGACAGCAGCAAATGGTGAAGGGTTCTCTGTCTCCATTAATTTAAGCTGTGACATCATTTCATGGTTAGCTGGTTTCAGAAGCAAAGACATGTTCCTAATTACTGGGAACTGGAGCTTTAGTTTTTATTTCCTACCTATAGATTGATGACCTGGCAGAAATAGGTTAGTTCTCTTCTATCTTTGCAGTCAGCATCACACTGTTCATCTCCCCTGTGACCCTGAACTGTCTCTGGATTTTGGAGAGCACAACAATACATCCACTTATTTTCCCGTAACTCACCCAGCATGTAAAACAAATAACTAGGCTGACATGTCTGAAGTGCTGTGTCGTGGGCAAAACAAGGAGGGAAGACAGTCTTGCTCTTCTATTTATGGACTATAAACCCTTTACAGTGGCATTGATGAAGGGTTTATAGTCAGTGCACAAGCTGGTTACACCATAAATTGTAATGTTATATGATAAACTGGGACTTTATACCAGTAGTAGATATCAAAGAAAAGAATGAATCGGAACCTGAAAGAATCCGTCACAGAAGATGCTGCAGCATGTTTAAATATTCAAGCCTGTTTTGTCTTCATTTCGTTCACACATTGGGTGATTCATCTTCTCTGTGAAGAGATTTATAGATTTACCTAGAGATCAGCAACACAAACAAACAAACAAACAAACAAACAACTTAAAAAGCAGAATGAGCCAGCAACCGTGAATGACAGAGGCTCAGTGTGGCTAGGAGAGAGAACAGACTCAGCACTGAATTATTCAAGCATGCAGGTTTTCTATTTCTGTACCAGCAGATGACAGGTGAGGCTTCCTCCCAGTTCCCAACCCCACTAAGGCAGCACTGTTGTAAGACATCTTGGTTACTAAATGAGAAACAGAAAATATTTACAAGAGAAATGTGTTGAATATAACTTAATTGCCTCACGTTTACATTAAAGCTAAGAGCAGCAAAATGTCAACAAATGTTATCTCCCATCCTCTCTAATGGTTCAGTACTCTTTTAGATCCCCATTCTATCCTTATTCTTTATGGAACTGAGACTGCTAATATTTACCTATTACTTATTTATATTTTCATTTGAAAGTAAAAATAAGTTCATTTTCTATAATAACAGCTTAATATTAGAAGTACCAAGAAACTGACATTTAGGAGATTTCCATTAGTGGAGTCTCAGCAGCAGAGATAAGAGAGCTCTGGAATTTAAAAGATGGAATAAAGTATCATTGACTCCAGATAGGATTATTGTGCACCTTCATGTGGGCTCAATGCTGCAGGGCAGAAGGTTTCCTGAATGCTCACAAGGAAGGGGTAACTTGACAGTGGCAGAGGATTTAAACCAATCTGCAGAGAACTAGGGATAACAGAGGCTGTCCCAAGAAGCTAGGAGCATGCCACCTGTCATACTGCTCAGCCTGAAAAGTTTGGAGTATATAGATAAAATTCCCCAGTCCTGCCACCAGAGGCTGGAGAGCTTGTCACTTTGAGCGCTGAACTAGGTGGATTTCCTCTATAGAGTCATTCCTTAAAGCTCTTTTAGAATCTGTAAGTCAGACAACCCCAGACCCACAAACAGCGTAGCCAATCCTTTTCCGCAGTGATGAGTTCTAACTCAGATGAGCACTGGAAGAGCCAAGCCTCAAACTTGGTCTTTGAGGATGTGACTTCTGGGGACATGTTTTTAACTTTATACCAGTGGAGTCTCCATACAGGAATATGCTTTCACTCTGTGACCTTATGTTACTATTAGTGCTGGTCGAGGTAGAGGAATTCTTATTGTAGCTCTTTGTGTCCTGGTGAGATCAGGGAGTAAGGAAGATGGAAATTCAGCCCTGGTGTGATGGATGTGGGAAAGAAGAGCGGTCCAGACATACATGGGAAGGAAACCAGCATCTTCTTGGATGAATATTCTGATTAGCCAGAAATGAGAGCCTGGCATCTTGGTGTGTTCAGAGGAACACTGATTCTATGTCCTGACACAACTCACAAGTCAAAGCAAAACAAAAACAGCAAATACATGATGTAGAGGCCTGACTTGGGGCCGGTGATGGTGGGAAAGAAGGACACAGAGGTGGGGTGGCTATGAGAGGAAGAGAGAGAATATCAAACATCTAAGAATAGGATGCAGTCTCCATTTAAAACTTAATTTGAAAAAGCTTTCCTAAATAAAGTGGAAGCCATCACGACCATGGAGGGAAAGAAATGGGAAAGCCCAAAAGACTGATATAAATGGGACTGTGTCGAGGCCTGTGCATAAATGAATTCTCAACAAATAGCGCTGTTTATGTTGTTTGACTGAATTATTCTTTTTATTTGTCTTGTTGTGTTCAAAAGACTGTATTTTGAACAAGATATTTTGTATTAAATATGATTCTACAGCCATGCTGCAGACGGCTGTGAAGTATTATTACAGAGTATGTCCGGGCTTACTTAACAGCTCTTCCATTATGAGACATCTGACTGTTAATATTTTTACCAAGAAACATTTCAGTTTTACTCAGTTTAATCTGAGAACACATTGGATCCTATGCCGACCTAATAAAATATATTTTATAAGAGTGGTAGCAATGCGCATGTTTTTCTCTTCATTTTTCATTCCTTTGAAACAGGATTTTACTGTGCATTCTAGATTTGCCTTGAACTTGAAATCTTCCTGACCCTGCAACACAAGTTTTATGATTTCAGATGTGTACCAGCAAACCCAGGCCAGGCATGGTGCCACACATCTTTAATCCCAGCACTCAGGATGCAGAGGCAGGTGGATTTCTGAGTTTGAGGCTGGCCTGGTCTACAAAGTGAGTACCAGGACAGCCAGGGCTATACAGAAAAACCCTGTCTTGAAAAACCCACCCCCCCAAAGACCCAAACAAACAAACAAGCAAAAACAAAAACAAAACAAAAAAAAACACACAAAAAAACAAAAAACCTAGATGTAGACATCATTTCTGTAGCTAGGAGTTAGATGCCTCTGCTGCTTTTTCTTAGGGAGACTCTTGAAAAATGAGTTGAAGATTCTACACATGCACTCATTACAATCCACACGCCATCTGTTTTGTTTTGTTTGGTTTTGTTTGGTTTGGTTTGGTCTGGTTTGGTTTGGTTTGGTTTGGTTTGGTTTGGTTTGGTTTCTGTTTGGTTAGGGTTGGTTTGGTTTGGTTTTCTTACTAAATATTTTTGCCTGGGCTAAGAACTCACTATGTAGACTAAGCTGACCTCTGACAGTTGGAGATCTCTCTACCTCTACCTCCAGAGTATTGAATTAAAAAGTATGTATCACCATGTCCACCAAGACCTCAAATCTTAGCTCTTATCACAGTGTGCTGGTTAGTTTTAAATACTAACTTAATATCTCCTATAATAACCCTGGAAGAGAATGTCAATTGAGAAACATCCTAGATCAGATTGGTCTGTGAGCATATCTGTGGGGTTAATCTTTACAGTAGATTGATGTAGGAGGACCCAGCCTACTATGGGCAATGCTAAACCTAGCCAGCATCTGAAGCTGTGTAAGAGAAAGCCAAAAGAGAGGGAAAAGCCAAAAGTAGGTGGCACGGCTACATTCATTTCTTCTGTTCTTGACTGGGGATGTAATGTGACTACCAACTTGAGTTCCTACCTTGATTCTTCCTCAATGGCAGCCTGTAACCTGGAATTATAATCTGAATAAGTCCTCTCATCCCTGTGTGGCCAGGGTGTTTTATCACAGCAACAGAAATGAATCTGGACCACGTGGCATATGTTTGTAAGCTGATACAGAATTAACTATAGGGATAAAGAACTGTCACAGAGGCATGATGTGCTGTTCAGGGCTGGGAAGAGCAAGAAGGCAACATGAACAAATGCAAACAGGCTCTCCTAAAATGACAGAAGTCCCTGATCTTCCTACTGAAGGTTCAAAGTGTAATGAAGCCAATATGGGCACTGTGTTCAGTCTTTTGAGAATACAGTCAAGCTGAAAAGGCATGCTTAGACCACTCAGTGGGTCTGCATGAAAACGGTGCTCTTCCAGCTCCAAAGAAATGTTCCTACTCTATCTCCATCAGCATACATGGACTAAAATATGGGAACTATTTATGGGATAGGGCAGAAAATATATACATGCTTTTGGAATTTTTTTTCTGTGTTATCTACTAAATGCATCAAAAACCCTAATATCTTTTTAACACATATTTGAACATTGCTATTTTAAATCTTACCCATAGACAACCCAAAGTCATCCCATCTACAAATACTAAATGGGATGTGCTGGGAAACCTATGGCTTTTCCAGAGCGACTTTCAATTTTCTTAGTTTATATGGGGAATAATGAACAGGAGGCGTGTGTGTGTGTGTGTGTGTGTGTGTGTGTGTGTGTGTGTGTGTGTGTGCGCTGTGCTACAAATGTGGGGGTCAAAGAACAACTTTTAGAATTTGGATCTCTCCTTCTACAATTTGGGTCTTGGGGACTGAATATGGTTGTTAGGCTTGACAACGAGGCACAGTTCCACATTGTGCCACCTCACTGGCCCCCATATTAATTCATGGAGACCAAGTCCTCACTGGTCTAGAACTGATTAAGTGAGGCTGGCTGGCTGAGGTAGGTGGAGCAGAGACTCACCCACCCCTGCTTCCCCAGTTCTGGGGCAATAAATGCTTGCTAACACACAGCATCCTGACATAGATTGGGAGGGGGGGGGCTTGAACTCAAGTCTTCATATGTATGAAGCAAGTACTTTATCAAGTGGACTATATTCCCAGCCAAACTTATACTTCAGAAGGTGCTTGGATTAAAATGGGTCTACTGTAATAGTCTTAGGTTCTTTTCTAACTTGGCAATGCTCATCCTCTCAAAGGGTAATGCTTTTAGAAATTGTCGTGACTCAGCTGGCACTCCCTGTAGGCTTTATGAAGAGCTTGCCCATTTCTTGGTTCTTTTTATTCTCATTGTCTTTCTGTCCATCAGCAGATAAGAGGTTGGCTACATTTCTTCAGAAGAGCATGTTGAGATTGTGCCATTAACAGTATATTACATTGACCTAGAAACCGTGCTGTGGAACCATTATGCCAGACTCTGTGTGTTCTGTATTTAAGGAACAATGGGATAATCAGGTGCCTGAAAGTCAAGAGGTTTTTATTCTTGTCTTATAAGTGGGAACATCCTCTGCCTGCCTTGTCTGCTCTTTTGCCTTCTATCATTCAAATAATACTGAGTTGGCTTGGTTTACAGAGGTTTCTCCCTTTAAGCTGGTGAGTCTGAATTCCTAGCAGAAATCCTATGTTGCTTACTTGTCTCATTGCTACAGTAACATGCCTAACAAAAGTAATTTAAACAAGGAAGGATTTATCTTGGTTCAGTATACAGTCTATCTCAGCAGGGAAGGCATGGCATAAGAATGTGAAATGGCTGGTTATATTAAATCCACAATTAGAAGCAGAGAGAGATGAATGACAGTGTTCAGTTACAGTTCTCTTTTTTCTTTGGTCCAGGACTGTGGTCATTGAAAAATACTCTTAAGGTAGGCCTTCCCATGTCAATTAACCACACCTAGAAACTGGCTCACAGACATGGCCAAATGTTTGTCTCATAGGTGATTCTAGACTCTGTCAATTTGACCTTCAATTTTACCTATCATAATCACCCAAGGTATTGAAAAATCTACTAAATATAAGAACCCTAAAGATGCTGATTGAGTTTGCCAAGGTGGTGTCTAGAAAGAGGTTTCTCAGAATGTGAACACCAACACTCAACTAAGATGCCCTTGAGACTCAATGCATGTCCAGCTTAAGTTCAGGCTGGAGTTTCAAAATCTTAGGATCCTCTCCCTCTTCACTACCCATATCTGCATGTGAGCAAATTTCCTGCTTTGCATGTGCATTAGAATTTATCAATAGCAGTTGTCTACCCTCAGCTGCTTTACCACAGTGTGGCTTTCTCCTTATGACAGTCTTATAACAGGGTTAAAATAGCAACCAATTCTGAAAAACTAGTCAAGAAGCAAGTGAATGTGTTACCACCTTAACTTCTTGGCTAGAGGAAAAACATGAGGTAGTTCTTCATCTCAAGGATATTGGTGTTACCACCAAATCTCAAAGGTTGGTACCTTATCCTGAATGAAATGGACTCATTAGAGATTTGACCTTAATTCAGTCTTTGTGTGGCTCTTGCCTGTTTCTAATCATTGGGACACCTGAAAAGGCTTTGGGATGTCAATGGCTTTCCTAATACAGAGTTGCAATTTTCAGTTTTAGTAAGTCCCTGGAATTCATTTGGGAATAAGAGAAATCATACATGGAACTCAGTGAATGAACTCATGCCTACTAGCTGTCCAACCTGAGGGAAACATGACCACATGTGTGGCCTTCCAGCTCTGCTGCCAAATGAGAACTATGTGAAGAGGCCTTGGGATTAACAATTCTATATCTAGTAGAATTTCTGACACTTTGAAAATACTCAATGAATGATTACTTTCTTTGTCTCTATCATTGGTTCCTTGAGATGACATCTCAGGTATGTAGATTGATTTTGATTTAGGAATCTGACCTAAAAATTAAGACAGAAAAATTAGAAATGGAAGCGGTTAGTGTTGTTAACTTGAGAGAATCTAGCATCACTTGGGAGATGATGCTCTAGGCATGTGTGTGTGTGTGTGTGTGTGTGTGTGTGTGTGTGTGTCTGTGTGTGTGTGTGTGTGTCTGTGTGTGTGTGTGTAATGGGTATCTTGGTTGTGATATTTGAGGTTTGAAGAATGCCCCCACAGTTAGTGGTAACATTCCCTAGGCAGGAATTTTGGACCTTATATATGGAGAAATAGATCTGAAAATTAGCTTTCTTTGAATCTTGACAGAAAACTCAATATGAAGTACTGCTTTTTCCTTCTGCCACTGTGACATCAGCTGATGCAAAAACCTCAGCTCTCACTTTAAAGAGTATAAGAGCTTCTTCTGAAGCCATTTTGAGTGACCATGGCTCAGGAACACAGATTTAGGCTATTTCAAATTCCATCTTCCAACATGGAAGCAGTTTCATGAAGTCTTTAACAATGAAAGTTATAAATCATGGCAAGTTTAAAATACATTGGTGGGTACAGCAGAAAGCCAGGAACATCAAGACAAGCGAAGCTTTTCTATGGGCTCAAGATGCTATCTGATGACATTCTTTGATTTTAGATTGGCAGAAGCTAGTGGCTTCCTAAGTTAATAGCTTCCAAAAGGTTTTTTTTTTTTTTAATGTATTAGTCACAAGATATACTTCTAATACAAAGAGTAGGTGTTCCATGGGGCTAGATCTTGTGTAAGTTAAAGAAATTAGCCTCCGAACCTGCTACATTTTAATCTCTCCATAGTACTGAAATTCTAATCACTCAGACAGTCAACAGGCACAGCTTCTTTTCACCTCTTGTTACAAATCCATGCCATAAAGCTCTGTCTATACCCTTGGACTATGAGCCAGAATACACTCCCTCCCTTCGGTTGCTTTGGTCATAGTTTTTTATTTTAAGATTTATTTATTTGTTTTATGTATGTGTGTGTGTACACTGCATCTCTATTCAGACACACCTGAAGAAGGCATTGGATACTATTACAGATGGTTGTGAATCACCATGTGGTTGCTGAGAATTGAACTCAAGACCTCTGCAAGAGCAGCCAGTGCTCTTAAACTCCAAGCCATCTCTCAAGCCCCAGAGTAAATTTTTAACCACATCAGCAATAAGAACAAAATAACAAAATAAAATAGCCAGGACTTTATGTATGTCTTAGCTGTTTATCTCCTCTTTGCTTCTCTTCCCAATTTTGCCTTTGGTTGGTTAAGTTACGTTCTTTGCATCCCCACACCAACAATAGACCTATGAAATGTCAAGCCCATCTTCTCCCAAACATCATGCCATTATTGCATTCTTAATGATCATCTTTCCTAGTTCCTTACATCAGAAGCCTCGTGGGGCCTGAACAGGGACTTCATCTTGGTGATATGCCAAAATTTTAATCACCTGGAATGAACTGGTTTTCTCAGAGTCACCACAGAGCCTGCCTTTGCAGTAGGTGAGGAAGACATTGTTCTATTTAGTTGCAAAAAGTGAGGTGGGGATGAGAGGAAGTGACCACGTTGACTTTAGCGATGGAAGGCAGCAGAGTATTAGCCTTTTTCAGTCTTCTCTCAAGATGCAGGACCCTCCTTGACACAGCTGCCTCATACATTACACTCTGCCTTTTTAGCAGGGTCCTAAATGTGGTTCCTAGCTTTGGGTGAGATCCAGCAGCTTCCTCCTCCCTCTCTTGGCCCCACTTGAAGTTGGAGAGTCCTCCGGCTTCTGTGTTCTCAGGTATAGAATTACCCAATTATCTTCTAAATTACAAAAGGGTAATCTTCCCCATCAATGGTTCCAGACAGGAGCAGGATATGCAGTGTTGCTAAACTGTAGCAGAAAAGATTTAAAAAATAATAATAAATAAATAAACAAAAGAATTCTTTGGAACAGAGGGCAAGCTGTCCGTATCCACCAATCCCAGTGGCTTCAATCAAGGAGGAATTACTTCCCCAATAAATGAAGCCAGAACAACGAATAAACTCCAGCGCTAATTGCCGGCTGCAGATGTATTAGCTGAAGCAACTGTGATGTGGGCAACCATTAATTATCTAATGAGGCCAGCAGTCTTCTGCTGAGGTGGGGGCTGATTAAATATTAAAGGCTGGCATATGGAAGACGCCAGGAACAAAAGGTTTTACTATGTGGGGGAAAGGAAAAGAAAGGGAAAAGAAAGCAGGAAGATGAAAAACTGCGTGTGTTGAAGAAGATGTAAAATCTCTCTCTCTCTCTCTCTCTCTCTCTCTCTCTCTGTGTGTGTGTGTGTGTGTGTGTCTGTCTGTCTGTCTGTCTCTCTCTCTCTCTCTCTCAAGACAAGAGGCACCCTTGTGTCTGAGAAAGGTAATTAAAATCTCATTGCTAGCATGATTCTCTAAGTGACTTCAGTGAGATGTCTTCTGAAGCTGGCAGATGAAAAAGGTTTACCTTAAAAGAGGCTGACAAAAACACCCAATGTGCAGGCATAGTTACCTCTTTGTTTAACCCTCAGAGCTGGGGCGAGTGCCTGCTGTTCAGCTGCTGCTCCTGCCTTTCATCTGGTAGAAGTGAACTTCCCCACTGAATCACACCAGGAGGCATGGGGTGGGGAGGATCCCCCCCAGGAAGCTGCTTCCAATCTGGGCTTTATGCTTGCTTCCAAATCAAAAAGTAGAAGCCTCAACTTTAACAGTATTGTTGTTACTGTTGTTTTATTTTTATTTCACTATACAAGGTTAAACACATCTTTTTTCTTAACTTTTTTATCGTGTGTGTGTGTGTGTGTGTGTGTGTGTGTGTGTGTGTGTGTGTGTGTGCATAGATACAAGTGAGCATATGTCGCAGCACATGTGTGCCATGAAATGCATGCAGTGGTCAGAGGAGATGCTAGTCTTTCTCTTCCAGCTTATTTGAAGCAGGGTCTCTTCCCTGTAGGACAGGACAGGCTGACTGGTACTGAAACAACACTGCTTTCTCTTGTCTAATCACAGGGGCTCTGGGATTACAAATGTACTCTACTACATCTGGAAATAGGTGAGGGCCTGGGATCTGAACTCTGGTCCTTGCCCTTGAGTGGCAAGTGTTTGATGCACAGAGCTAGCTAGCACCCCAGCCCTTCTGAATGTACATAATGTGTTCTCAGCTTATCTTCCTGTACCTCGTATGTTGCCTTCTGATCCCAGTAACCATATTTGTCCCTGAATTTGATTCTGCTGTCACATCATCTGCGAATGTCTAACTTTATGTTTCTGTAAAGCCTAGAACCCCCAGATGAGGGAAAACATGAAAATCTTGTCTTTCTGAGATGACTTTTTAACTCCATATAATAACCGCCAGTTGCAAACATATTCCTGCAAATGATATTTTATCCTTTATAGCTGAAAAGGACTAAAAGAAGGAAACCTCAATAGCCTAGCAAAAACTTCCCCTTAAGAAGAAACACAAATAGCCAATAAACATGTAAAAGAGTGTTCAGCATCAATAGCCATCAGACAAGTGTAAGCCAAAACTGCATTGAATTCCATCACTCCCCAGGGGGCTCTGTTTATGGCATGCCACCCCTGAGCTGGCCACACAGCTGAGCACAGGGCACAGGTGATCTCATTGCATCTATCAAATGTCACTCAAGATAGATTTTTTTTCCTCATCGTTCCAAAGGCAAAGCCTCTGGGCCTTCGTGGAGTATTCAAATTCATATAGCTAAGGCCCTAGTCAGGTTTTTATTACTGTGATAAATACTGTGACCAAAAGCAGCTTGGGAAGGAAAGGGTTTATTTCATCTTCCATTTCTGGGTAGCATAACTGGGAGGAGGTTTGCTCAGCCTGCATTTTTATATGTCCCAGGACCAAGGGTGATGCCACCCAAAGTGGACTGGGTCCTCCCACATCAATCATTAATCATGACATTTTCCCACAGGCCAACCTGGGAGTGGAGACAGACCTAAGAGTTAAATCCAGGATATCCTTTCTGCATTTAAAATTATTAAATTTTAATTCTTAGTGGGCAAGTTCATACCTATGCAATACATTTCTAAAGTCTACTCTTGCCCACTATACCGTTTTTCCCTCAGATGAAGACAACCTCTTGCTGTGGGACACTTAAACACTCCATGGTGCTGTCACCTGAGAAGAGTAGACAGTTGGGGATGCAGAGGAAGTGCTTGTCTAGGTGGTCCATTAGAAGGATGCCTTTGAGAATATTGGAAGGCACATGAAGGCTTTAGGATTTCTGTTCACCTAGTTTCCAGGTTAAAGGGGCTCCCTAGAGACATGCAGGACTCTCAATACTGAAAGCAGGGTCATCATGTGATAGCACAAACAGCAACATGGGATTCCAAGTGTATTTCAAGTTTCCTAAATTTAAAACCAAGTAATATTCAGAGGACATTTTAAAATAATCTCAATGAAACTTTGTTTTTAGAAGGGATATAATGATGATACAGCAAGGATATATTTGAGAGAATATTTGGAGTAATTTCAATTATAGTTCTACCTCAGTCAGGACCAATTGAGTACTCATTCCTCCATCAGGTTTGGAAATTTGAAGTGCGTGGGCCATCAAGATAGCTCAGTGGGCAAAGGCTCTTGCTGCTGCTGTGATGACCTGTGTTCCATCCCTGGGCCCTACACAGTGAGAAGAGAGAGAACTGACCCTAAAAGTTGTCCCCAGCATCTACACACATGCTGTGGCATATGGGCACACACCACATGCACATGTGGAAGAAATAAAAATACCATAAAATACTTGTAAATTAAAATGTTTCATGAATTAGGTAATATCTACATAGCATTTATGACCTTAAGTCACCGGGAGCTCTGATATTCATGTTATCACTAATGGCAGTAGTAAGCAAGCACAGAGAACTTTACAGTTTGGAGATCTCTTTATTTTGGATACTCCTTGTCTTCGTGAGGATTTAATGCTGCGAAGAGACACCATGATCCAAGCAACTCTTATCAAGACAAACATTAAGTTGGATCTGGTGTATAGTTTCATCATCATGACAGGGAGCAACACAGCATCCAGGCAGATATGGTGCTGGAGAAGGAGCTGAGAGTTCTGACTGCAGCCAGGGGAAAGTGTCTATTCCACATCGGGCAGAGTTTCAAAGCCCAACCTCCCAGTTACGCACTTCCTCCAAGGCCACACCTACTCCAACAAAGTCATACCTCCTAATAATGTCAGTTCCCATGGGCTGAACATATTCTCACCACCACAGTCCAGTTTAATATTTGTGAGGTATAAGCAAGCTACTGTGTGTGACACTGAGGAACAAGCGCACATTAACTTGAAGTTGTTGTAGAAATGCTTATTCAAGTATGCTATTTACAAATAACCCATGTTTCTGGGAGGCAGCACAGTTGGAAACATGTTTGCCACACAAGAGGATCTGAGTTTGAAAAGCCAGGAGTAGAGTAAACACAGGGCAGCTGCTTCCCATCTATGTAACCTCAGCACTTCAAGGAGAAGGGAAGAGCATCCCTGGGGCTTACTGGTCAGTCAGAGGAGCAAAAATGATAAGCTTCGAGTTCAATGAGAGACCTGTCTCAAAAAGTAATGCAGATGGAGAGACTGAAGAAGATGCTTGCCATAAACAGCTGCTCTCCAAAGTACTTGCATATGTGAACATACCTATGTATATTCATGTGCATACATGAACCAATCAAAATAGGAGATAAGTTTTAAAAAATATTATCACTCCTTCATTCTAGTTTGGAAATAGTCCATATCTATGCCAGAGAGACACTTAAATAATCCAAACCAAAGGTCAGTATATAATACTTGTGACAAAAGGTTAAAATAAAATATATCCACGCTGAAAACTGGTGGTTCTTTATATTAAAGACAAAAGTCTTTGTTTTCTTAAGTTCTCATTGCTTTCCCAAATAAAGATACCATGATCACTAACACTCATCCTAGAGCATCCTTCCACAGTGCTGCATTCAAGATAGGAAAGTGTATATACACTTAAAAAACACATGCAGGAATCCCACGGCATCCTGAAAAGTGACAGCATGTAAATAAATATTTAGAAACAAACAAACAAGCAAACAAACAAACGAGTTCTTTGTTGAAAATGAACTGTGAGTGGTGACTTTTTCTCTGAGATAGTGAGAAAATCCAGTGCAGCAAGTTTTCTCTGAGAGAGTGGGTGGGAGGGGTGTCAACTTGTGTGAAGCTGCAGTATTCTGAGTTAGTGAATTTAGACCATACAAATGTATGGTGTGTTGAAGTCATTGTTTAGTAAGAAAGCAGGTCTTAAAATTTGTGCATTTTTCATTATGCAATTTTAACTCTAGATGATCACAATGCATTATGTATACATATACAAATTCTCAAAAAAAGGGAAATGACTATCTCATTATGAAAAGATTGGTTCATATTTTTAAATATCTATATGTATATACTTATCTATGTATGTTCTAAATTGTGTTTAAATCTGGTTCACAATATATATTGATAGATGGGTAAATAGGTAGGTAGATAGATGGAAGGATGGCTGGGCAAATGGATAGATAGGTAGAGAGCTGTTGGATCTGTGGGTGGATAGGTGGGTGGATGGGTGGGTGGATGGATGGATGAATGGGTGGGTGGGTAGATAATAAGCAAATAAAGTATCATTTGCAAAGTTTGTGTGATAATGTGAGAATTCACTCCATAATCCAAAACTTCAATTTGTTTGAAAATTTTCATAACAAAAAGTTTGAGAAAATAAACAGAATGCATTCTCTTAAAGGCTTCTATATTTAGGAAATGCTACTCTCTTTACCCTTCTCATCTTCCCCTTGGGGATTTTCAGAGCATAGAAGCTATTAAGGGGTTGAAGTCTTGTATTTAAAGCAAACGAAGTGAACTTTATTTAGCTTAATATTTACTAAAATAAAATTGTGAGACTCCTGACTTTGCTTATATTTTTGTTTTTTACTGAGTGCCATAGTAAGCTCTTGACCCACTGTGGGTGAGGGGCTATCATAAGAACACCGTGCATGTAGAATCAAGTTCCAGGACCACATAGACTGTGCAGAATGCACCCTGTTCAGAAGTGGTAATCATTAGAATCCATTCTTGATCCTTGACATTTTTAGCAGGAGTTTGTTGACCTGTGAAATGGATAAAATGGCCCCTTCTTTGCGGGGATGTTATTGGGAGCAAATGAAGTAATTATGCAACTCTCTGACTGTAACAAAAAGTTTATAGCAGTCTTTGTTGTTCCCGTGAAAACAGCTCAGTTGTGCATGGAGTAAGAAATAAGTCCATCTCAAGATACGGCAGAAGAAAGTCAAGGTAAAACCAGACAGTTGTGGTAGCCCGTCCTTGCAATCCTAGTACTTGGGAAATAAAGGATCTGGAGTGAAGAGTCATCTTCAGCTACAACAGTGAGTTCCTGGCCAGCCGGGGCTAGCTGAGACTGTGTCTCAAAAACATTTTTTAAAAAATTTAAAAATTAACCAGACAGCAACAACACATTCGGGCAGATATTCAGAGAATGATGTTAACTCCTCAGAAGAAAGACTGTGATGTATACAGGACAATATTCCACCAGGCTATGCAAATGAAGCTCAGAAGAAAAGGAAATACTATCTCCAAACACAAGAAACTGCCAGACTGTGTATAACCAGGAGAATGGGAGAATGTATTGTGGTAGTCATAATAATGATCAGCAGTGATATAAGGCAAGACCAATGAATTCTACGTTTATGCTGAGTTTTAAAAAGCCACACTTAAAACAGCGCACAAACCTATCATTTTATTCATGTTCAAGTGGAAACCCAAGCATTGGTGAGTATTTGGGCTCCTAATGGGAGTCAGAAGTGTGTTGGTGAGGAAAACAAACAAACAAAAAAAAAAACCAGAAAGGAGCTGCCACTGGAACTGTGGCATCATAAAGACTCGTATCTCCCTGGAGAAGACCCATACTGCACTGCTGAACTCTCTTGAAACGACCAAGCCTAAAATTAATTGTACTCTGTTTTAATGAAAAGAACAAACTACCAACCGTACAGAGAGAATCAGACAAGTCCTTTGCACATCACCTATTATACTTCACATCTGAAGTGTTTTATTTATTCAAGTGTGCATGTGCATGAGCACAAGAGTGAACAAATGTATTCCGGTGCCTGTGGCAGCCAGAGAAAGGTATTGGATCACCTGAAGCTGATGTTATGAATGGCTGTGAGCAACTGGATGTCAGTTCTGGGAAATAAAATTGGGTCCTCTGCAAGAGAGCTAAACGCTCATAACTGTTGAACAATCTCTCCAGCCTCCATACTGAACATCTTATGAAAATAAAAAAATAGCAACTAAAATAATCTGCCACCAGACAGAACACAGCCCATGTTCACCAGCAAGGAAATACAGTTCTGACTGAGTTGTTTGAGAAAATACAGAACCCAGAAGACCAGTGAATAAAACAAACATGTTCAGATGGGGAGCGACAAGATCATCCACAACTGAGAGCTGGAGTTACAGTGTTCTCACTGAGAGAGGTATCCTGCTGTAGAATTCCATCCTTGGGAACGGAAATTCTCTGTTGTATGCATTAGAATTCTCACAGGAGGAGCCTATGCCTCACTTCGACAATTTGGACAATTTTAATGATAGTACCGAGCTGAGTCTCTCAGCGTTCTGTGTACCCCCTTAGAGGTGAAAGCTTCTGGGACAAGGGAAAAGGAGAAAGGTCAGTGGTGACCTGTGCTGGCAGCTGAAGAGACATGGTTAGCTCTTAGCACTTGCAGTATTATTCAAACAGGGCTTCCATGTTATAATTGGAAAAGAAAACTTCAATGACTTCAGAACAGCAATTTCAATTTGTTAACATAAAAGTTATTCTGAGTCAAAAAGGGTGTTTCCTAAACTTTAAGGGGGTTGAATTTGGCAGAATTGTTAGTGCATGGAAGGTAGATTGCAGGGTGTGGCTGCAGTCTCTTTGGTTTTGCTTTTGGAGAAAAGGGGTCAGAGGAAAATAGGCACAGTGGAAACAAAACAAAAGACTGACTCTCTCTCTCTCTCTCTCTCTCTCTCTCTCTCTCTCTCTCTCTCTGTGTGTGTGTGTGTGAGAGAGAGAGAGAGAGGGAGAGAGAGAGAGAGAGAGAGAGAGAGAGAGAGAGAGAGAGAGAGAGAGAGAATGCATCTCTGAGCACAGGCACCTATGGAGGCCAGAAGAAGACAGTGGACTTTCTGGGGCTGGAATTTAGACAGTATTAGAATGCCCACAATGAGTGCTGGGCACTGAACTCAGCATGTCTGCAAGACCAGATTTACTCTTAAGTTCTGGCCATATCTCCAGCCTCATAGTTCTGTCTATATGATAATATTCTTCACTAGTCTAGAACCACCAGTTCAGCTAGACTGGCTAACCAGTAAGCACCAGGGATCCACCTGCTTCTGCCTCTCCTCGCGAATGTTAGGATTACAAGTATATGCCACCACACCTGGCACTTAAAAAAAAAAAACTATAATTATCTCTCTATTTATTTGGTATTTTATGCATGCTGTAGTGTTCATGTGGAGGCCAGAGGATATCTGTAAGCAATGTGTAGAATGTTCTTTCTTTCTACCGTGGGGGTCCCTAGATTTGAAGTCAATGTACCAGGCTTGTCAGCAAGTACCTTTACCCACTCAACTATCTCACAGGTCAACATATAGAACTTTAAATAAAGGTTCTGGTGAGTGATTTACCAACTGAGCCATTTTCCCAACCCAAAGAGGTTCTTTTAGGTATCAAATACAGTAAGGAGACCTCAGAAGACACATTGCGTTTTCAGAGAGGGATGTTGCACACACACACACACACACACACACACACACACACACACACACACACATGCCATGGGCAGTGGGAGAGAAGATGCTGGGGACTTAAACATTCACAGCACACTACTGCAAATCCCTGTGGTGTGACCAAGACGCTGAGGGGCTTAACTTCCTAAGAAGGTCGTATCAGACATTGGAAAGCACTTTACCCCCCAAACTGATTTGCCTTAAGTGTGAGAGCCATCCTTTCCCCAACTCCCATTTTCTTTTTTCTGATAATCCCCTCTTTATTATAAGCTTCTTAATATCCATCTGTTACCCTTTAGGCAGAGGCTTCTTAAATTCAAATATCAGACTATTTTTATCACAGAAGAATATGTAAACCAATAGAAAACAGTTTAATGGATTTTGGAGCCTGTGGTCCTCTTTAGCAACATTTCCATAATGGAATCCAGTTACAGGCAACCGTGTAGCCACAGCTGATGGTACACAAAGTAAAGAGTAAATGTTTGCCTCATGTAAATAAAAAATTTGGCAAAAGAGAGTGTGAGATATCCAGACAGCCACTTTGTCTTGTCCCTTCTGCTCTACACCAGAGGCCCATGTGCCTAACTTGTGATTTGGCAGCAGGCTGGCTTTTGGGAGGTGTGTTCCAAGCTTATGTAGAAGAAGATCATCAGGTGGTTTCATGAATAAGGGCTAGAACACCTTGGCACAGGGAATGGGCATGCCTATTAATCCAGAAGCCAGAGATTTCCTGTGATTTTATTGGGCTAAAATAAAATAATACCATACTACAGGTATGGTAGTACAATTCTGTCATCCTGTGACTCCAAAGGCAGAGGCAGGGGGATTTGCCTTGACCTGCAGGGATAATCAGCAGGGACCCAGGGCAAGGGAGTGAGAGAGTGGGAGGGAAAGAGACAGGAAGAATGAGAGCAAGTCAATCATACTGATCGAGCTCTGAAAAACTTTATTCAGCAGTGGCAATATAAGCATAAGCAAGAGGAGGCTGCAAAGGAGGGGAGAAGAGCCCAGGGGCTCTCTGAAGGTCAGGTGGCAATCTTCAGCTCCTGGAACCAACAGTCACAGTGTCCTCTTTACACACAAACATTCTTACTGTTATGACCAC
The DNA here is from genome assembly GCA_902729485.2 of Mus minutoides. Classification (NCBI taxonomy): domain Eukaryota; kingdom Metazoa; phylum Chordata; class Mammalia; order Rodentia; family Muridae; genus Mus; species Mus minutoides. The sequence goes on along the minus strand of CACVCL010027981.1, from coordinate 82,208 downwards.
TAATGTCTCAGGATTGTTTATGTAAGATAGAAATTATCCACAAGGCCATGGCTGAGGCCATGGCTCCCGGCAGGGATTGAAAGTTTAAGGCCCAGTCTGTACTACAGAGTGAGTTCAAGGCTACCTTGGACAACTTAACAAGACTCTGTCTCCAAATTAAAGGTTATAAAAAGGCCAAGGATATAGTCCACTGGTAGAGGGCTTGCATAGCAAGCATGTTGCAGTTTTAATTCCCAGGGCCACAGAAATACAAATGGTGTCCTCGAATCTTTATATACTAGCAAAAAAAGTAAAGCTCAGAGTAGAGGGCTCAGGCTCTACAACCAGATGCTGTATGTACCAAAGGGAATGGGGAAACCTCCTTGGATACCAGGGAAATGCCGCAGCCCTTCAGATTGAAATGGTATGGTGTACTTGAGAGAAGACGGAAGAACTAAGAGTTACCTGCAGGCATTAGTCAGGGCTACCAAAGGACAGATCTGATTGAATGGAACTGATAATTTGAAACTGAACTACAAAACCATCTAGGTAATCCAACAGGGGTAGCCTATATTCTGGAGAAGCTGAGAGTGTGGTAGTTGCTCTGCTAAGAGGTTGAGTGTCTTAGCCCTGTGGAGCTAGTTCTGTAATTGTGTGGGATTCCTGGAGAACAACTGGTCTTCCTTCCAAGTTTAAAGGATGGAGAAGCTGTTCTGATATAAGTAGTGGTTGCTGGTAACAACAAAGTAGACACACACACCAGCAAGAGGGGAAGAGGGGCAGGCAAAGCCATACAACTCTTGCCTTGGACCTCTTAAGGCCTCTGAGAAAGGGTCCTCCATCTCTGGGGAAAGGAACTCTTCCCACAGTTAAATCCTTTCTGGAAACACCTCCACAGACCACTCCAGAGGTGGGGTTCATTGTTAATTCCAGATCAAATTCAGTTGACAGTCAAGATTAACCAAACCATACTAAGTTTGGATGACCAGAGTCTGCTGAGTGATTTGTGAAGCCTTGTGGAGGATTGTTGAATTGTATGCAGCCTGGTTCTGCCTTCGTGGTACAAGCTATCGGCTCCATGGAAAAGGAGCTCTCTGATCCTTGTTCAGCATAAGCAGACCGAGGACACAGTTATTTCTGGCTGCTATTGTTAGGCCAAGCTTCCTCCAAGCAAGGAAATCTGTGTCACGAAGAACCTTAAAGCAGAGTTAAAACTTAGTTGATTGAGTTTTGTGTGTCATGGTTAAGTACAGGTCTGTGTGTTCATGCCTATGAGTGGGTTCATGTGTGTGTGTGTGTGTGTGTGTGTGTGTGTGTGTGTGTGTGTGTGTGTTTGTGTGTATGTGTGTGTGTGCATGCACACACTCAACTAGAATGGCTGGTCAGTGAGCCTGTGGAAAACTCTTGTGTCTGCTTCTCTCAGTTCTACTTCTGTCCTTTATGTCAGTCTGGGTACCTCACCTCAGTTCCTCACATCTGCATAGCCAAGCACCTTACTCACTGAGCCATTTCCCAGCACTGCCTTCATTTTGGAGATGGGGGATCTCCTGCCAGGACTTGGAGCCTGCAGTTAATCTGCTAACCAGGCTCTCTGGCCAGGGAGCCCCAGAGATTCCCTTCTCTCCCTCTGCCCAGTACTAGAATTGCAGGCATTTGCCACCATGCCTGTCTTTTACATGGCATATTGGAATCCACCTCTGATCCTCATGCATGTGAGACAAGCAACTTATCAACAAGGCAACTTCTTCTTACCCCCTTAACAACTTCTTCTTCTTTTATTTTATTTTTTATTTTTTCCCCCTTAACTTCTAAAGGTCATGTCTTTGCATCTTAAATCAAGTCTGTGGCAATCCTTATTACTCTCCCCCATTTTACAGAAGGAAATACAGACGCTCACAGGATTTCTTCACACAGTCAAGTTTGCAACTTATTGAATGGAGGCAGTTGAACAAAGGGCAGATTTATCTGTCTAAAATATTACATATTACAATTCACATGACCAAAAAGAAACATCTTGCCAGATGAAGAAACTGGTATTTTATAAGATGACATAAATGAAAAAGGATATGTTGACATGACAACATGACAGAGGGAAGGTAGAAATCAGGTGTCTTGGAGAAATCATTCACTGTAAATGTAGGTGATCATTCAGGTGCTATCAACATATGGGTAACTGGTTTCCACCGCACATGTGCTCTGGTGGCTGGAGAGACATCTGCAGAGCTGTGGAACCCATCAGTATAATATGGTTTTTAAGCAGAAAATGTGGCTGATAGCAGCAATAAAAGAGAACACCCAGTAGGGTCTGTACCTATCTCTCAGATCTGCATCAGTTACCTTCATTGTCTGATAAACAGGCTGTGTGACTGTAGAATGAGAAACTAGCTGCAGGACCTGAGCGCTAGTTCAGCAAGTAAGATGCTTGCTTCCAAGACCAATGGCCTGAGTTTGATCCTCAGGCTCCACACTGTCCAAGGAAAGAACTGACTTCTGTAAGTTGTCTCCTGACCCCCACCTGTACACTGCGGCTCTCTCTCTCTCTCTCTCTCTCTCTCTCTCTCTCTCTCTCTCTCACACACACACACACACACACATATAGACACACTCACACCCTAGACACAATAGACACAATAGTAATAAATAAAATAACATTTTAAATGATGTTATCCATGTCAGTGGTTTCATAGGGAACAGTCATAGCCTTGAATTCATCACATTATCTTTTTCTGTTACTCAAAGTATCTATAAAAAAATTCTGGCTACTTCTCATTATAGCTAACACATATACCCAGTCATGCATGTGTTTTTATGGTAATCTCTAAAGTTATTTGTATTGTGATAGAGCACATGTAACATGAAAGTTATCACTTTAACCCTTTTAAGTGTGTGATTCAGTGATATTAATCTGATTTATGTTTTTACATGACCATCACCCTCAACCTCTAACACTCTTCTTACAGAACTGCAACTTTAGATCACTAAGATCCTAACTCTCCCCTTTCCCTGAAGTACCTATAGCAGCCATTCTATTTTCAGTACTTACAGTTTGACTCTCTGAGGTACTTCACATAGTACACGGATAAATGCAACCGGCAGCTTGCAACTAGCTCCTTTCTCTTAGCCTCCTATCCTCAAGATTCAACCTCAGTGTAGCCCAAAGATGACTTTTCTTCTGCTTCGAGCTACAGGTGTAGACAACAATTAAATCCCAGCACTTGGGAGGCAGAGACAGGTGGATTTCTGAGTTCAAGGCCAGCCTGGTCTACAGAGTGAGTTCCAGGACAGCCAGAGTTACACAGAGAAACCCTGTCTCGAAAAACAAACAAACAAAAAATGTGTTTATCAATTTATCAATAGATGGAGGGATGTTATTCCAAAACAGTCTCAATCTTTTTGGATGTATTGTTACATATCCACAAAGGATTCCCATACTGCATAGACTTATATTTCTAGTTAAGGAGACATTTGTGTCATTATTTTAAATTCTGTGTGTGTGTGTGTGTGTGTGTGTGTGTGTGTGTGTGTGTGTGTGACCTGTGTGGGTGTGTGTCCATGAGTGCAGGTGTCCATGGAGGACAGAAGCTTTAGTTTCCCAGAGCCATTTGTGAGCTGCCTGGTATGAAAGCTGAGAGTCAGTCACATTCAGGTTCTCTGCTGGAACAGTAAGGGCTCTTAACCAGTGAACCATTTCTCCAGCCCCCATAATTACTTGTCGGATGACGACCATGTGCTCCTTCTTAGCCATAATTAAGCATCACCAGGATACAGAAATAAAATAACCTAAAGCCTCTAAGATAACAGGGGAAAGGCAAATGTATGAAAATGCAACCATAGTAAGTGAATTATGGGAACTGGTCGGAGTAGCCTGAGGGTCCTGGGACGAGTGGGTTTTATATTTCCCAGGGAGAGCAAGGGCCTTTTCAAAAAGTGGTGGTATTTTAAGTGACTCTTGAACACATGTTCATGAAAAATGGGAGCTTTTTATCCTGTAGAAGAGAAGCCTGGGGACTCTTGACTGTTGCTTTCAAGTCTCTGAAGGGCTGTTATGTGGAAGAGTGAGCAGATGTCTTTGGTGTAGCCCCTCTATGGCAAGGAGGCAGGCTTTGGATCGATAGAAGAATGAGATTGCTCAGACTGCTATCTGTCCGGTGACAGAACAGGCTGTCAGAAGACAGACAGTTGCACATCACATTCCCAATGACAACCCATCAGAGGATGGCAGGGAAGATTCGCTTAGCAGTTACGGTAGAATTGATGCTGTCTGAGGTCTGTGCCAACCCAGGACTTCAATTATTCTAACACTTGTTTCTCTTAAAGATTCTTTTAAGGTGTGAATTTATTATATTTCCCCCTGTGAGGATATATAGGTACAGAGGGATAAGCTAATACATAGGCACACTGCAAAGAGGGCCACATATCAGAACATGCATTTTGTGGGATACATGACAATAAGAACTTATCTATGTATTAATTAATGTATTTAACACAAAGTATCTTCTATGAATTTATTATCATTGTATTTATTTGATATTCATCAGACTTATCTCACCAATTTGATACCTGTTACAACAGAGCTGAGTAACTTCTCCAAGATGGCGGTCTGGTTGTGCTAGTATGAGAACCTAAGTACCAAGTGCTGGACTCTGTGTTGTCTCTACACAACATAGTCTCTCTGAATGCAGTCACTTTTGAAAATTGGCTAATGTGCACAGTGGCCTCCATCATTTTCTCTGAGGAATCCATTGTAATTGTCTCCTTGAACCACTGGAGGAATGGAAGTGTAGAAAGACCTACCAGCTTAGTTGCAAATCAGAAATGCAAGTCCAATTGGCATATCTCCTAAAACCACCAGGTGATGTTATCCACATACTCCACCATCCAGCTGATAATGTAGCATCAAGAAGATAAGAAGCATCATCTTTCCTATGCCTTAAGAGCAGGCTATCAAATATAACATGGCACATACTAACTTTTGACAGATGTGACCATCTTTAACTCACTCTGTTCACCCATCCCATCCTGTCCAGATAAATAGGTTCTTGGGAAGTTTTGTGTGTGATGATGAATTGCAATTTTGGCACACACACACACACACACACACACACACACACACATGCCTGTCTTTTGTCTCCCTAATGTATCATACACGAAGCATTGAAGAGGGCTTGGTCATAAAATGGAATTGGTTTATTTTTAATGTTTATTGCTGGAGAGGACCAAGTTGAAAATCAAACACATGGGTCTCACAGCTTTAATCAGGAGGAAAGTTGCTAATAGATTTTTTTTTGAAACTTTAAATTTAACAACTTAACAACTTGGCAATTTAATTAACTTTTTAAACACAACATAAAGCAGCCAGTGGGACTTTCTGCTGCTGTACTTAATACAGCAAATAGCCTACGAACAGCAAGGAAAACAAACCAGACACCTTTATGGTAGAAGAGACACCATCTGTAGTCACCAGCCAGAAGACTGTTACAATCCGTATCCAGGAAGTGTAACTCAGGTCTTTACCACAGCTCTCTGTGGGCTCTTCCGTGGAAATTTAACCATGCCACAAACATCATTAGGGGAAAATTGATACTATAGTTCCATGCTTGGAGAATGTATTCAGTCCGGTCAGTTAACCATGGGGAGGACATCCATATTCTCTTAATTAATTAATTAATTTCAACATGTATTGGAGTTCCTGCTAGAGGAAACTCACAGAGAGAATGGACAAGGCTTGCTGGCCACAGAAGAGGAGGCAGTACAGGGATGCAGCAAACAGATCCACACCACCATTCATTTCTCTGAGCATCTGCAGGGGGCAGCTCCTACGTGAACCCCTTCTCTTTTGAGCTGAACCTTTAGGAAGAAATATGGACACACCCAGACACATTGCCACCCACCATCTCTGTGCCATGGGCTGAGCATGCCCAGATACTTTCTTAGCCACCATTTTTGTAATATGAACTGAACACACCCAGATGCAGTCTTGTCAGTCATCTATATAAATTAGATGAGCATGCTCAGTGGGGTTCCTGTCTATTGATTTTATGATACAAAGTGAACATTCCCTTACATTCCTTCTGCCATGCATGCCCTCCAAATGTATTGAACTTAAAGTGAGCATTCTCGAAAATGTGTCCACCATCTTTCCTTCTTAAACAATGTCTTTATGTGAGCACCCGGGGCGGTGGATTTTTAACCTGAGCATGTTGAGGGGCGTGCTAGCTCTTACATGCTTTATTTCATGAATATATACAGGCCTCACGAATGAATGCCCATGCTTCCTTTGTTTGAGGAGCACATTGCTTCAGAAAGAACTCCCATGCTTCCTTTACAGTTGCTAGAAACTTTGGGGGAATCCCTAATGGCTACCAAATGATCCCCGGAAAATTGGGGTCTTCTCTGGGGGTTCCTAGTCTCACTAATATAATTTAAGAAAAGATTCAAACTGAAGCTCAAGGACAATTTTATTAGAGTTTAAAAGAAACACCTTGGGGCAGGCAAAATGCAAATCTCAGCAGCTGCCCAGAGGAGGAGAAGAGAGAAAAGAAGAGAAGGGAGGAAAAAAAAAGTCATTTGTGTTAAGTCAGGGAGCTTTGCACACCAAGGAGGGAAGGCTTAGAGAAACAGTAAAACCCAAAGTGATAGGGAAGCATGCTTAGAACAGATGCAGAAAAGGAAAGTAAGTAAGAAAGAAGGAAAGGAAGGAAGGAAGGAAGGAAGGAAGGAAGGAAGAAAGAAAGAAAGAAAGAAAGAAAGAAAGAAAGAAAGAAAGAAAGAAAGAAAGAAAGAGTTAAGATTTTCTGAGTAATCAGCAAAGCAGGCAGACCAACCCAGCAGCCTGGCATCTTATCCACCTCCCTCTTTAGCTTCACTTGAGTTCACTTCCCTTCCTAGGGATAGGCCCTTGGCCAGGTGACTGGCCAGTGGTATGCTAGCCCTCCATCCAAGCCAGAAACTTCATCCTTTTGACCAGAAAGAGCCCCTTGACTGCTGCTGTGCTATTACCTAATGTGAGGAGCTCTAGATACATCTGGCTCCACTCTTGTTTCTCAGCCATGTTTGGGTTTGTGCTTCTCATTGCACGTGGTTAAATTCTTGCCTTCCAATCACCATTATTCCCGTTATTGTTCTCTGCCAGGAGATTTTTTTTCACATTATTATCTTGTACACAGTAGAGTTGATGACTTATCTTTCATCTGAAGGGAACAGAGATAAGTAGAGTTCCTCAGAATGCCTGAGGTCTCAGGGTTTGCCTACCTGACTGATAGTCAGATACAGGTGCAGGCATTTGAAGCATTTTTAAAAAAATTGTCTAACTGGAATGATTTGCATGCCATTGGTACTTGTTTTTTCCTGAATTGAGCAACCAATCGCATGCTAGGCCAGCCTCTCTGCCACTGACCTACGCACCTCACCCCATAATTATCTCCTATTTATGTGTCACACCAACTAATATCTATTTGATTTTTTTTCTCTCTCTCAAAGCAACTCAGCCCTGTTCTCAGCAGCAAGAATTTCAGGTTAACATCTTCATTTAGACTGCTAATCGCAGCTGCTCCAGGATTTAAACTGCCTGTCTGTATAATGCTGTGGAATTTTCTCCGTTTGTCTACCAAAAAGGAGTCAGAAAACTTAGGACTTGAGCAACTAGCATAAAAGTCTTCTAAAATGTCTGTTGACCTTCACGATGTTTATGTTATTTTCCCTGTTACTGTTTATTCTATCAACATTTCATAAAAGAAATAACAGAATGAGACTTATTTCTCGAGGCTCGGATAAAAAACTGAGACACAGAATTACCTGCATAATCACAAAAGAAATTACAATACATTTTAAGATTCCCCAGATAAGAGCCGGTTTTGTTCAACTCTAAACCCTTGGCCTCTGCCTCTATTGATACTTCATGTGGTGATGTCACCCCATCTAAACTGTCAGTCGTTGCTGCTCCCATCTTTCTCCTGAGAATGGACAGACAGACAGATCACATAGACTGCTGTTGACCTTCTCCCATTGCTAGCCTCCTGAGGTACTTATACAAGTTTTATACAAAGTAAATACAGGTTGTAGTCGCTCTGGAGTTTCTAGACAAACATTTTGTCAGCTGCCTTTCCCTCTCTAGAACAAGCAAACCTTGTGTACAGAGAATCCATTGCATATCCTGCCAAAGAAAATCCCATAGCCGTGTGGCGTTTCTGATTCTTGTTCCTTTGCTTACAATGAAGTAGTTTTACTGTTTTGATTTTCCCAAGCTGGGAGCACAAGTCAGTAATAGGTACGGTGCTTCTATACCAGCAAGAGGACCTGAGTCTCATCTCCAGAATCCACATAAAAACCTGGACATGGTGATCAGAGCTTATAAACCTCCTGGAAGGTGGAGAAATGTGAGTAACTGGGACTCAAGTGGCAGCTAGCCTAGTCTACTTAGTGAGTTCCGGGTCAGACAGAAGTCTTATATGGTCTCAAAAGCATAAAGTGTCAGAGGAATGGCATCTAAGATTGTCCTCTGGCCTCCACAGGCAGGCACAAAAACACATACCCAAACGTAAGTGCACACACATGCATAGCCACGGGCATAACATTCTTAGGTATTTTCCTAGAAGTCAATATTAGTGCCAATAGTGTGAGCAGCAGAGCTGCCTCAGGTCAGGAACCTGCTTCAGATTTCACTAAAGTCTCTTTACCTCCTTCAGTCCGGCTTGCAAATTAATTGCGTTGTTACTGTTAAATCAGCATTCCACGGCTGCATAATAAACTTTGATGAGCACCCACTGTCAAAAGACAAAACTGCAACGATTTCGTTTCCAGATCTTAATTGGCTTAACTTTGACTCAGGAATCAGATGCACTAAATAGAATAATAACCATTTGGAGGAGCCGGGCAGAGGACGATGCTTTTATAGACAGAAAAGAGTTGAGAAGAAGAAGGAACGAAAGAGGAAGTGGAATTGGTTATTTTTAAGTAACTTCCTTTGTGAAGTGGAAACCGGGGAGGGGCAATGAAAAACTATGGGACTGGTTAACCTCAGGGAACTTCAGGGTGAGACTTATTATATTTAAAGATGAAAGACTGGGTGTGATGGGGAGGAGGTGTGGGATGTGGAGCTTTCGGAGGGTGGGTGGGGAGGAATGGAATATGGAGTATGTTTTAGTCAGGGTTTCTATTCCTGCACAAACATCATGACCAAGAAGCAAGTTGGGGAGGAAAGGGTTTATTCGGCTTACACTTCCATACTGCTGTTCATCACCAAAGGAAGTCAGGACTGGAACTCAAGCAGGAGCTGATGCAGAAGCCATGGAGGAATGTTCTTTACTGGCTTGCTTCCCCTGGCTTGCTCAGCCTGCTCTCTTATAGAACCTAAGACTGCCAGCCCAGAGATGGTCCCACCCACAAGGGGCCCTTGATCACTAATTGAGAAAATACCCCACAGCTAGATCTCATGGAGGCATTTCCCCAACTGAAGCTCCTTTCTCTGTGGTAACTCCAGCTGTGTCAAGTTGACACAAACCTAGCCAGTACAGAGTATAAAATATGAATTACAAATAAAATTAAATTTAAAAAAAATATGAAAGTGGAGGAGATCTATGGCCAGATTGAAATGGAGGGGTTTTTTTTGGGGGGGGTGGTGGCAGGGGACTCCTCTGTTATTCTTGCCATAGTGATTCCTTACATGGTCAGATAAAGATAACTACATTGTATGTTCATATATAGAGGCCAGAGAATAATGTGGCTTCATGCCTGGGTTATAGCTATTTTATTTTATTATTTTATTTTATTTTATTTTATTTTATTTTATTTTATTTTAGTGAGAAGGTATCTCACTGGCCTAGAACCCAGTAGTTAGGCCAGGCTGGCTGGCTACGGAACGGCAATGTTCCTGCTGCCTCTGCCGAACTACCCATCCCGTGCCACTACACCTGGCTCTTTAAAATATTAAAGTTGGATTGCTGGGCTTGAACTCAGATATTCTCATTCCTGCAAAGCAGAAACTTCCCTGAAGGAGGTCTTCCCTACCCAGGACCTCTTATAATATCAACATCTCCTAATAGGATTCTTTCATTTTCATGGAGTAGAAACTGATGTTTGGGAATAGAAAGAAATTGACTTTCCTGGATTTGCTCAATATTTTGCTGGGCAAAGTTAGACCCTAAATTGAGGTATTGTGCAACTTGGAAACCCATTCCTCCACCTGACTGCTGTAGCATGGGGTGACATCTACTTCAGAACACTCAGAAAAACTATCAGGCATTTCCTTCTGCAGGGCCAATTTTCTTTGACAGTGAGTCGATTTTGTGGGAGAAATGGGAGGTTGTTCTCAATGGTCTCTGAGGTCCTACATGGCTCTAACACACAGCGCTTCTCTCTCTGAACTTTTCTTTTATTCTCCTGCGGTATGGTGGAGTAATGTGCTATAGTGTGAGCCAACTTTCAAGGTCTTAGTGGGTCCTAAATAGACTCATTTAATCTACAAGGGGATTTGAATCCTCACGTAAGACATTTTGCTTAATTAAGGCACATTCCAACATGGAAAAGTCATGTACATACAAACTCAAAGATCAGATTGGAAAGTGCTTAGCACCTACAGTCTCAATTAGCCTCCTCCTGAGTCTTGCTGGGAAAAGGTCAGCCGAGTTTTCAGCCTTTTAGTTACTTAAAAATTCAAGTCAGAAGTGGAGCCATGATCAAGTGTAGGAAAGAGGACATACCGTAGTACGAGGGAGAAGTTGGACCTCGCCATCCATCTCAAAGCATATAGTGAGTGTGCCATGCCACTTTCTGTGTCAATCAAAAAGGCAATGGCAAAGGCAGTGCCTCTGCTGCCTGTCCCCTTGACTGTCCCAAGTTCTGTTTATAATGTTTATCCTTAATTCCAGGTATGTGTATGAGTGTGTATCTCTCAGTGTGCGCATGTGTGTTCAGTGCCCCTGGAGGCCAAATTCAGGTGTTGGAGACCAGGGAGTGAAAGTTACAAGCAGTTGTGAACTACCAGACACAGGCACGGGGAGCCAAACTCAGGCTTCCTGGAAATGCAGTGCATATGCCTAACCACTGAGCCACCTACCCCAACCCAAGTGTTGCAGTTTAATGAAGTGTAGAGAGACTGTATGTAGATAGGACAAACCATCATCTGGATGCATCGGAGGAAAGGACTCTGTGCAAGGGAGGGTGGCCTTGGTGTTCTTGCTCTTAGGGTTACATACTGAGGTTCTGTATCCTCTTTCCAAATAGCTTCCCTTCTACTTTGGTGTCTTGTTTCCATGTAGTCTAGATTCCACGTGGGAGAGGAAAGATGTTGCATTTTTTCTAGTTCAGCTTATTTCATCTAATATGATTGTTTCATATTTTCCTTCAAGTGTTATGATGTCATTCTTCCTATTCTCAACTTTTCTTTCTTCTCCTTTCTTCCATTTGTTTATTCATATCTATCTATCTATCTATCTATCTGTCTGTCTGTCTGTCTGTCTGTCTGTCTGCCTGACTATCTATCTATCTATGTATCTATCTATCTATCTATCTATCTATCTATCTATCTATCTATCTATCCATTTATCTATCCATCTATCTATCAATTTATCTATCTGTCTATGAATGAGTCTTTCTATCATCTATGTATTTTTTTGAGTCAGTATCTAAGTATATTGCCAAGGCTGGTCTTGCACTTCATGGCTTAAGCAATCTTCTTGCTCCAGTTTCAGGATCATAAGTGCATACTGTAGTACCGAGATATTCTGTTATTTGTGGAATTGCATAAAAACACCAAACAGCTAAACAAGAATATATAATTCAGCTCAAACATTCATTATCATTTGGTGCATATCAAGGTAGCTATTGTTGTGTGTTTGTTTACAAGGGATTTATTTCCTTTTCCATTTTATTCATAGTTGAAGAATTTCATATAATGTACTTGATAATAGCCACCTATCCTCCCAGTGATTTCCAGACACATACCCTTCCCTATGCATACAACTTTGTGTCCTTTTAAACAACAACAGTCCAGGTGCACATAGTAGTAGATGACAAAAAACCTCTGCCTCAAACAACATAGAAGTTAAAGACCAACAATAATCATGCTTCCTGCTGTAGTGTCTGAGTGCATATGTAAACATGCATACAAGTACAATGTACAACCACTAACATCATACACACATGCTCAGGCTTACACATGTGCATCTGTATGTGCACATGCATATAGACATGCTCTCCCTATGCTCACCACCACATGTACATACATACACACACACACACACACACACACACACACACACACACACACACACACAAAGTAAGGAGGTTCAAAGTCAGGAAGATTCAGCTAGTGAAGGTGCTTGCCACCAAGTGTGAAGCCCTGAGTTCAATCCTTAGAACCAGTGAGGTAGAAGGAGAGAACTATCCTTAATGTCTGACCTTCACATGTGTTCAGAGCATACATGTGTCTGCCTCCAGCTCCAGCTCCAGCTCCAGCTCCAGCTCCAGCTCCAGCTCCAGCTCCAGCTCCAGCTCCAGCTCCAGCTCCAGCTCCAGCTCCAGCTCCGTCATGAATTCTTTACAGAGTCTCTTAGCATTGCTGCCATCATAGCACACCGCTCTCTTTGTCTGGGAATACACAGGAATGACATTTACATACAACTTGCTTCATAAATTTCCAGCATTACTTATGACAGAAATGTAAGAACTGATAAGATTTGATTTATTTTACAGTATATTTTTGTGTTCTTGAAATTTTAAAAAGTTAAAGTCATTTATTTAATAAAATAAATAAAATATGCCTTGTGTATACTTTTTAAAATCAAATTTGTTTGGAATGCCATGTCCTTTGTTTACATAATTAAGTTTCATTCCTTTCAAAACCTTTTTCTTGTGTTCTGTCTTAGAAGACATTTCATTTCTTCTTCTATTTGCAATACTTTCCTACAAGGACACTTATTTTCATTTTCTGTATTTTCAGTCATTGATGTTTATCTCCCATACTATTATCATCACTTGGACTGCTTGAATATCTTTTTAAATGTTTTATTAATGTCATCGAGTTAACAAGGTTTTCCTGTGGGCCAAGCAGTTGTCTTTTACAATGCCACTTCATGTTCCTGCTTTTCCCTAATTTGTCCCTTGCATGTGCTGCCTGGCATTGCTATGTTTAGTGTTTTCATAGTATCTTACCTTTGAGTAATGATTACTTTTTAAGTTTCTTCTAGCATGGCAAGATTATTCTAGAACCTCCTTTGTTTGGTAGTTGTGGTAAATAGCCACCTACCTTGGCCTCATTTTTTTTCTTCCATTTGTATTTATTTATGACAAATTTTAGATTTTCTTCTCCCGGCTTTACTTTATAGTTCTGTCTTCCTTTCCCTCCTGCTTAGAAAAATCAACAAAGCATCCTTTTTAATGCATTGGGTCCTTCCTTCCTTTCTTTCGTTCTTTCTTTCTTTCTTTCTTTCTTTCTTCCTTTCTTTCTTTCTTTCTCCCTTTTCTTTTCTCTTCTTTTTTTTTTCTCTTTTTTGTTATGATATTGAGACAGGATCTAGCCCAAGCTGGCATTGAGCTCTGAAGTTGTTTGAATGTGAAATCTTCCCACTAGGTTTGTGAACACTTGGATGCCAGCCAGTGGTACTTTGGGGAACATTATGGAACAGTTAAGAGGTAGAGTTTTGCTGGAGCAAGCATATCTATGGAGGGTGGGCCTCATGGCTGCATAGCACAGAGCCATTTTCTATTTTGTGTCTCGTTAATTTCAAATGCAATGCAGCCAGCTGTATCATGTTGCAGCCGCCATGCCTTCCCCACTATGATGGAACTGTGCCCTCTTCAGAACTTTAGCCCAAAACAGACCTTCTTTCTCCTAAGCTGTTTTTTTTCTAAGTATTTTGTTACAGGAAAAAATAAGACACTTCCTGACTCAGTTTCCCTAGTGCTAGGATTAGAGGAAGGCTCAGTTTTTCATTAAAAGCACACAAGAGACTGCACAGATTAATTATTAAACACTTTGTGCATGTTTTCCCACAGGCCATGGTTGTGGACTGGAACAATGAGCTCATGTGAGGAAGATCCTTTCATTCTCAGGAAACATGCTCTGTGGAGACTCCCAGCCTTTGTGAAAGACCCCAGCTCATGCCTCTGTGGTCCTGGATGCATCTTGCTCCCCCACCAGCGCTCGTCTTCCAGTCATTTTCTTCAAAGATGGACATGCTCAGTTTTTGCTGGTTTTATTTTACTTGCTTTTCCCCCATAAAAGAAAAAAAACAACATTTTTTTTTCATTGCAACATTACTCACTGTAGCCAACACAGGGACACAAGTTATGCCTAGTGATTGCTGAAAGATCTCTGTGAAAAATGCAAATACTCAAAGCTGTTATGATTTTTATACATGGAATTAAGGCAGATATTTGTGAATCTGTTGTCCCTCTATGACACTGTCAATGGTGATTTTAGGAAAGGAGCTTGGCCAAGATAAAACTGAATGACTGCAGAGCTGGGCTGAGCTACAAGGCAGCATCATGATGTCATAACCTGTGCTGCTTCGTCTTTACATTAGTCTGCATTCTCCGGAAAGATCAAAACAGCCAAAGGAGCCGTTTAGCTCTTAGTCAAGAGACATGGGTAGTCAAAAGGGCCAGTACTGATCACAGGGGTTGTGTGTGTGTGTGTGTGATTTATGACATAAAATTTTGCATGAGGTTTCCAGGGCATCAGCAACTCTGTTAAGGTGGTTTTTGCCACCTTCACAGGGACAAGTGGCAATGACTGAACCATGACTGTCTCTTCTAGATGATGCATGCATTCTGCAAGCCCCCATGGCCCTCTCCTCCCAGAGGCATCTCTCCACAGGTCTGCACCTGACTTAGTGAGGCTGGCTTGGCCTTAGGCTTCATACATGGTTTGGGTGTGAAGCATCACAGCTGGGAAATCAGTACAGCATCAGCAAGTTCCATCCTGACATTAATATTGCCAGAGAGACCCTCAGGTCATCAAAGGATGTCCCTGAGGACCCATCAAACCTTACCCTGGAGTCTGGGATGTCATTTTATTCAGCTAAAACTCATGGTGGCCTGTGAAGGCTGTGTCTCTGAGGACGAGTCACAAATACTTCAGGGAGAGCTTGAGCTGAGACTGTTCCCTGAGGATGGCCCAAGGAAGAACAGCCTGAAATGTGGTGGGGTTGCTTCCTCTCCTGTGATAGGGAACTAATGAGAGCCAAGAAGGCTTGTCTTTGGGGTCTAGCAGGGCCTTCTCATGGGGTAAGGCTGCTTGCTGATAGGCCTAGGGGAACCACTGAGGGATTTACTCTGGAGAAACAATGGGTTGGAGTTACCCCTAGATTGTCACCGCAGGGGACCAGCCTCCCTTGTTATGTTTTTGCTCACCTGTGGGAGATCTACTCAATGTTTGTGACTTGCTTGAGAGAAACCTCACCATCCTGGAACTTTTTCCTAAAGATGCTTATATTTTGTCCTGTGGTTTCTGAAGTGTAGCAAGTCCCTGCACTTAAATTAATGCCAACCAAGTAAGTCTGTTGACAGAGCCTGGGAATTTAACAAACAGCTCAAGTGTTTAAGATGGATAGAATAGAATTTTAAATGGTGGAGAAAAATCAATGTAGAAATGTCTAGAAAGGGTAAAGCCGTGAAGACAGAAAGCAGGTCAGAGGTTCCTCGAGGCTGAGGTGGATCAGTGGGTCACCTACACGAAAGTACTACGGGGTGTTTTTAAGGTGATGGAATTCCAAGCTGTGAATTTTAGTCATGACTGCAGACTGCATATGGGAAAACTCAGTGCTCTGGGCCTAGCATGGGTGAGTTTTGAGGCACATAAGTTAAGCTGCAGTAAAGCTGTTTAACTCGTACATAGAGAAAGACAGGCTCATCTGGGGAGATGGCTGTCTGTCTGTTTGTCTGTCTGTCTTCGCAAGCATGGGCACTTGAGTTCAATGTGCAGAATGTACACATACAATCTAAGCATGGTCGTGTGTACTTACATTCTCAGCACTGGGGCTTACTGTCTAAGCAGCTTCCTTGGAGGGATGAGCAGAGGCCACTGAAGAGGCCCTGATCAGTAAACAGAGATGGGTGTCACCCGATGAATGACAATTGAGGGTGACCTCTAGCCCCACATGCATGCACAAATGTACATGAGCATACACACACATACACATGTCACAGTACACACAAAAACAAGACACACACAAACCCTATAGGCAAAACTTTGAAGTGCTATCGCAATGCCAAAACAACATCATAAGAAAATGTTTTCATGAATGGTGTCAGGGATGGGACCATGTGCTAAGTCAAATTCCTAAGTTCTCTCTCTCTCTCTCTCTCTCTCTCTCTATATATATATATATATATATATATATATATATATATATATATATGAGACTCTGTCTCTCTGTCTCTCTGTGTGTATCTGTCTCTGTCTCTCTGTCTCTCTGTCTCTCTGTCTCTCTGTCTCTGTCTCTCTGTCTCTCTGTCTCTCTCTCTCTCTCTCTCTCTCTCTCTCTCTCTCTCTGTTGAAATAGCCTGAGATCACCATGGCCTACCTAGAGGGCAAATGCCAACCTCATGTATCTGCCCTCTTTTTCCACCTTCTTTGAGATAGTCTCTTGTTTGGATTCTCCTGTCTCTACTTCTCATCTATCCTAGGTGCACTGGGTTACAGATGTATTCTCTCATGCCTGGCTTTCACAGAGGTTCTGGATTCTCGTGCATGTGCAGCAAGCACTCTGTTCACTGAGCCACATTCTCCCACTGGAGATGAGATCTTATACATGTTTCTTCCTTTCTTGCTCCTGCATCCTGCATCCTACCATGCCATGCATAGTCTCATCCTTCTTTTGCAATAGGGGATCTGGGGTTTGAGAGGCTCCATGATCTCTTCCTATGAACAGCCATTTGTCCTATCACCATGAGAAAATAGTTCAAGAAGCAGTCTAGGTTCATGCCAGAAGATCAAGGCAATGAAAGCAAATACTCAGTTCTTAGTGGCACCAGCATGTGGCAGCGCCATTGTGATTCTGACTTGTTACACCATGGTGAACCAGGAAGCAGAAAGAGTGTGGCAGAAATCAGGGCTAGGCATAAGAATCAAAACCTTGCTAAAGGCTCCACAGCTTCTAAAAGTATCAGCAACTGGGACCCAAGCACTCAAAGGAGGAGCCTGTGGGTGACATTTCACATTCTAAAGTTAATAAAAAGTGGGTCTGGGATGTGAACACAAGAAGATAAATGCTTAATTCTTGTGCATAAACCAAAGAATTGGATTTGTCTGTGGTGTGATGCCTGGAAACCAACACACGATTAACTTCACAGTGCCCAGTTGTTTAAACTCCAGAGCCAATATTTGACTGTTTTCACAGTGATGCACTGAAGATGAGATTGACTATCTCATAGGGTTCCAAGAAGAAAGAATTCAAATGAAACAAGACATGTCAGCCTGGTTCCACAGGCATTGCTGTTCAACTAAATGGAGATGCAGGCAAGCTGGAATTGACACATCCCTTAGCCTGGGGGTAGATGCATTAAACAAGCTTAGAAAGTACTGTCTAGTATAACAACTGCAAACGCTGGAGTAATTTATTTTCTAATGATCACAGTGTGTTTGCCTAGAGTAAGTGTTAGGAGATTGTCTGAGATATCACCCCAGTAGAACACCCTGCTCTCCTAAACAGCAGCCATGCAGTCAAAGGACTGTAATCAAGTGTTCAAGGCAGTACAGATATAGCTGTGTCTTAACTGGCTTCTTTTATGGTAGCAGAGAAATGAGAGAGAGAGAGAGAGAGAGAGAGAGAGAGAGAGAGAGAGATCACTGTCATAGAAGGAGTCAGGATAAGTGATCAAGAGGAGCAGATGTCTCATCCTCACCAAACAGAACCTAGGTCCTCGCCAGGACGCATTGTCTTTGTCTCTTCAGCATCTGCTCAAATTAAGAGGAATATGCAGAGTTTTCCCAGATTTTCAGACTGGCAGGAACCTTTGTTTTTCTGCAGGAGACTTTATTTGTTTAGGGATCTTGAAGCTCCCTCCCTTCAGCCTTTGCTCCCTCAAAGATCCCAAAGGCTCCACGATTCTCTTCAGATGTCTAGGCTACCATTCCCAACCCCCATGCTATCTCTCAGAAGCTGCCATGCAACATATGGCTTCTTGGGGACTGTGGGATCCAACAACTCTGCATGTGACATCCTCCGCATATCCCCTGTAGTGACAAAGCAGCCATTTGTGAAAAGCGCTTCTACCTGGAGTGCCATTGGGGTGCTGGTACAAGAAGCAGTTAGGTATTTCCAGAATGACTTTAATTTAGGTAGGCAGAGGGGCTAATCTCTCCCCTCTTCATTTCTCTTTAAAACTCCCGGAAGCATGTGGCTCCTGGCTAAAAGGCAATAGCACATTTTCTTTCCCCTGATTTTTTTTTTCCAGTTCAGGGGGGGAGAGTCAGTGAAAGGTGACATCTGTGTTGCAAGCTTCATTAGGGGCTAGCAGGAGATGGAGCCAGCCTGAGACTCACAGGCTCCTTTCTTTTCAATCTTAAATTGCCAAAGTTAAGGGCAGCAACCTAGAAAATGGCTCTTCTAATTCTTAATAATGACTCTCCACCTTCCTCTGTGGGATTGAAAATAGATCAAGGAAGAAAGACACACTGAAGGGCAGGCCCTGGAATATTGTAATTCTCTTTAAAGCATGGACTTAGAAAGTGGGGGCTGGAAGGTAAGAGTTCATGGTCATTGGCAGAAGCACTAGCCGCATACAGACGGGCTTCTTTCTAACATCTCATTATGTGGGAAGGGGGCTCTGCATTTTACACAGGCATGTGGTAATTTATAAATTACCTGATTCGTCGTTCAGCTAGTATTCTTCCAATTGCTTTAATAGACCATAAAAATGGTAATGCCACGGTGAACCGTTAAATGCTCAGCTATTTAGCTCAGCAGCCCTCCTCATTTAATAGTTTTGCTCATTTAGTGTGTGCAGTTTGTAACCAAGTCAATCTAATTTTGAAGGGTATTGGGGGAGCATTAGCACCTCCAGGAGGCCTGGACACAGTTTTGTAGAAGGAACATTACTGATATCTACCAAGGCTCTCCGTATTTCTGCTCGTGAAGTCAGGTTTTCAGAACAGATAATGAGCTTGACTGTTTTTCCCTTCATAGTTCTTGGATTGAATCTTTGTGCCCAGCGCGATTTCCACCCTTGTATGTTGAGGCAGGCTTTCACTAATGGGCCCAGTCTGGTGTGAAACTCCGTTTGTAGTAGAAGGAAGTTAAAGTCAAACTTAAAATCCTCCTGCCTCAGGCTTCAGGTAAACTAGGTCAGGAAAATGTACTTTAAAGAAAATGTGACAACAAGCAGGAGTTTTTACTATCCTCCGTCCTTTGTCAATATGATGTTTAATACTAATAGTCGACTTCACTTGACCCAGAACCACCTATTGGCCATAGCCTATGTAATCTCTAATCTCTAATGAGAGATTCTCTAGTGTGGGTTGATTGAGGTGGGAAGATCCGACCTACTGTGGGCAGCACCAGTAAGGTCTGGGCGCACTGACTGAATAAGAAAGGAGCAAGCAAGGCGGGTACCAGCATTCAGGCATTCAGACATTCCCGCATTCATTTCCCTGCTTCATTTCTCCAGAAACGCCATGACCATGCCCCTTGTGTTCTGCCTGCCATGCCTTCCCTGGTGTACACTAGGAAGGACTGGAGCCAAAAGAAACCCTCGCTTCTGAAGCTGCTTTTGTCAGCAGTTTGGCCACAACAACGTGAAAAGGAACTACTGTTTGTTTCTTTTTCATTCTTGCGAGCCAGATACACAGGCATGCTTGACTGGTGAGATGGCCCCAGCATTTGCCTGTGGCTAGAGCAGATGCTAGCAAACCCCACTGAAGCTTGGGTGCACTTCAGCTAGGTGCAAGGTCTAAACCAACTCCAGGTCACAACCTTTCCTTGCTTCTTATCCTGTGTACTCATCCTTGTTAAAGATTCCATGCCCGTTTTATTTTCATCAACAGTACCTACACAGACTGTGTAGACCTTGTAATTGAGAAGTAATGGAAGCAGACTTTGCAGATGTTGAGGTGACATAGTGACTTCCTTTAGATGCTGGCCTGCGTGCTGGGTAGCTCCATGAAGGCATCTGCTAACAGTGTACTCACTTACATGAAGAGAGAATCTTGGAACACTAGTTAGGAACCATGTTTAGAAATATAAAGGTGTTAGAATTTGACATGGAGGAGTGTCAAGTCTGAATGAAGAAAACATGCAGATATAAGAAATATCACCTGTGTACGAGTGGAGGCAGGACGACTATCTCTAGGCTTGTCTCTTAGCTCAAAAAATCTGCCAGCCTTTGTTTGCCTATTTCTTGAGACAGCATGAAGTTGGGTGGCCAGTGAAGCCTAGTGATCTTCCTGTGTCTCGTCTCCTTAGTAGTGGAATTGTAAGTGCAGGTTACCACACTTTTATTTGTATTTGAATGTGGTTCTAGGGATTAAACTCAGGACCTTTTACTTACAGGGCAAGTTTTACCCACTTAATTTGCTTTACCAACGGAACTATCTCCACAATCCCACAAACAAGATGGCGTCCCTCCATTGACCCATAGATTTATATAATTTTATCACTCTGAATGTGAGGGAGACCTTTAAGCAGAATAAGATATCAATGTATTTGAACTGGGTTCATATCAGGTGAACCTGAGCTAATCAGGCAAACTTCATCATAATATGTATCAGCCATGTATAAGAAAAGAAAGACAGTGCCTACACAGGCAGCTCTAGGAACACAGCCCATGAGTACTATATCCTCTAGATGACTGCATGTATTCAATGAGAAAGAGAAAGAAATTATGTGGATTTGGATGCATAGGGAGGTGGGGAGGGCCCAGGAGGGTCGAGGGAAAGAAATGATCAGAATATACTCTATGAAAAAAATCTATTTTCAATTTAAAAATGAAGGAAAAAAGAAAACAACGGAGTTCCTTGAACATCCTCCAGTTTGTACCTCAGCTTCTCATAAGACATCAGACTGAGTAACTTTGACTTCAGCTTTGAGATTTTTTGAACAGAACACCTAGACACATTGTATGTAGAATTCCAATACTTGACCTGGAAAAACAAAGAAATATTGTACCAATGGGACCAGATAGATAATACAGCTTCAAACTAATTAGAAGATTATTGATTGCCTTAGAAGATCAATTTAGCCGGGCATGGTGGTGCACGCCTTTAATCCCAGCACTCGGGAGGCAGAGGCAGGCAGATTTCTGAGTTCGAGGTCAGCCTGGTCTACAGAGTGAGTTCCAGGACAGCCAGGGCGATACAGAGAAACCCTGTCTCAAAAACAAAAAAACAAAAAACAAAAAACAAACAACAATAAAAAAAAACAAAAAAAGAAGATCAATTTAAATGATAGGTATATATTAAAAATATGCAGGTTTTTGCATTATCTATATCACCCTCTTGAAGGCCCAAAGAGCATCATGAAAAAGTGGGGAAGGAAGAATGTAATGGCTGGAGCATGTAGAGGAACTTTGTAAAACACTATCTTCTGGGCAAGGTATGCTTATCATGAGTGGGAGAGTGGGAATCAATAGCCCCATGGCTACCTGTGTAAGACCTACACACACACACACACACACACACACACACACACACACACTCACGCACACACCAATGTACAACATGCATGAGATAGACAAAGACAACTATCAAGTATTGACAGTATTCCAAGCAATAGGATCTTTGAATTTACATATTGATTATATGTGTATTTGTAACCAATGTATTCAAAATCTTATACCGTGGAGTTGGTTGTGTTTATTAGAGTCTGGCACCTCAGGATCACAGTTTCTGTGTGCTAACATTTAAGAAACACTTCCATAGATGCCTTCACCCAATGATGCTGGTCTCTTTTTAATCATCATTATTTTCTCAGCTCCAGCTGACCAGCATTGATTAACCCAAAAGCAAAGGTTTTACCAAAGTGAGTCTGGTCTCTTGTTAATCACAGCCAATTTAAGAATTCCTTAAAAGAATCTCCAACTTCATTATGAAACTAAGAAAGCCAGCCCTCCACTCTCTACGCTGCTCTCAACGATCTGTAGCATTAAAGTTTCCATGTAGATGCCTATGGAGTTCTCAACAGGGGGTTCTCCAGCCCAGAGTCCAAGTGCACAGTAATCCTCACAAAAATGCATGACCAGCTCTGTTATAGCAATATCCATGACCCAGTGCCAATTTCTGTGTTAGTGTTCCTAATGCTGAGATAAAACACAATTACTGACAGCAACTTGGAGAAGAAGGGTTTATTTTGTATCTACTTCTGTACCACAATCCACCACTAAGTGAAGACAAGGCAGGGATCTGAAGACAGGAACTGATGTAGAGGCCATGGAGAATACTGCTTACAAGAGGTCTCTCTTGGCTTGCCCTGTTTCTTAAAGCACCCAGAACCACAAGTTGAGGAGTCAAGAGAGTTGGGGCCTTCCCACATTAATTATCAGCAGGAAACACAGACTGATGTGGTGGCCACATTTGCCCAATTGAGGTGCCCACTTCTAAAATGACTCTAGCTTGGGTTAAGTTGACATAAAGCTAGCCAGAACACTGAGTGTTTATTTAAGTTTATTTATCTTTCTTCTCTTTCTCCACATATGTCCTTATGATGCCTCCTAAATACATTATATCAGCTGCTCCAGTGACTGACCCTAGTTGGGACATGATGTTCAGAATTCCATGTTCCTGAACTTCAGAAAGTCTCCTCAACTAACGTCTCACATATACAACTATATGGAGGAGGAGGGGTAGGTGGTAGAGGTGCAAGAGTAAAAGGGGAAGGAAGAAGGAAGAGGAGAGGAGGAAGGGGAGGGGATGTGGTAGAGGATGGGGAGGAAGAAGAAGAATGGGGAGGAAGAAGAAGGANACTGACCCTAGTTGGGACATGCTGTTCAGAATTCCATGTTCCTGAACTTCAGAAAGTCTCCTCAACTAACGTCTCACATATACAACTATATGGAGGAGGAGGGGTAGGTGGTAGAGGTGCAAGAGTAAAAGGGGAAGGAAGAAGGAAGAGGAGAGGAGGAAGGGGAGGGGATGTGGTAGAGGATGGGGAGGAAGAAGAATGGGGAGGAAGAAGAAGGAGGAGGAGGAGGAGAAGAGAAGAAGAAGAAGAAGAAGAAGAAGAAGAAGAAGAAGAAGAAGAAGAAGAAGAAGAAGAAGAAGAAGAAGAAGAAGAAGAAGAAGAAGAGGAGGTGGTGGAGAAGGAGGAGAATAGGGAGGACGGGGAGGAGGAAGAGGAGGAGGGCAGGAGAAGGTGTCCATCACAGAAGGCTAGCTCATCAGCTCTCTGGGTTCCTGCCCTGGGACATTTGCTTTGAGGAAATTAGTAGTGACCACAGAGCAGAAAGCATCCTGAAGGCTCTCATGATTTTTATTGTAAACATTGTGGTCAAGCTGTTCTACACATTCTCACTTGAGCCTGAGGTGTTCCTTTTTAACCATTTCTGACTTTTGAAGAGGATCTATTGGACCCATGTGTGTAGACTCAAGCCCAACATTGTGGACCCTACCACCTCATTAGGCTGGCATTTCCCTAGCCTATAACTTTCTGATCTTAACACCATGCCCAGAGAGAGACCTTTTCATTCCTGTAAGGTGAATGGGGGTGTCAGAGTTGCTATTGCATATTCTGTCCATAGAATAAATCACACAAGCTGAATAGACGTAACAAGAATAAAACCAAAGCCAAAAGTGTATTTTTCCCCAAGTCATTCTGGACCAGAGACAATTCAGAGATTGAAATGAATATTTTTTTTTTTGTCTTGAGTTTTATGATCTGAAGGATTTACAGGCTAAGGTTTGAAAAGCCCATTTAAGTTATGTAGAAGAAGGGCCTGAGCTTTAGCAATGGATAGTCATGATATCTTCAACTTTACTGGTGGTGGCAAAAGACAAAAAGAGAAAGAGAGTGATAGAGCAAAGGAGAAAAAAGAAGGAGAGGAGGAAAGAGGGAAGAAGGAGAGGAGAGGAAGAAAGGGGGGAGGGGAGGGGAGGGGAGGGGAAGAAAAAGGGAAGGGGGTGTCCTATATACACTTAAAACAAGATAGTTTGCCTAAAGCAAATTTATACAAATTTTATTGTCAGCTCTAATAGGTACATATATGAATTTTATTTTGTTTTTCAACACTTTTCTGTTTCAAATTTTTCTTCCTAAAATGCTAAACACTAATGTGATTAGTGCTTTAATTCTATATGTGCATCCATAGAAGACTGTTTTCTTCCTCCACAGTGTGGGCTCTAAGCACTCAGTGAGGAAGCTTCCCAAGGAACCCCTCCCTCTGGCATCATGCACATTCTTTTCTTTATCCCTTTACTCTGGGATGACTGTTTTCCACTCCCTCTCTTCCCCTTAGAACACGAATACTTGCTCTCTGCTTTTAATGTAATTTTACATTTCGGCAGCATAGGTTTATTTTGGCTGTCTCTTTTCACTGATGTCTTATTTAATATATCATAAACCATTCCCAGCCTCTGAGATGAAGCCCAGCCAATTGTCGTTCAATTTCTCATCAGGGCAGGAGTATCGGTAACTCCCCTTCTTAGCCTGCCAGGAAATGACTTTGTGTTTAGCGATGGTGGCATGAAGTTCCAGAGAATTAGATCGAGTTCTATTTGACTCACTTTGATCCAAGCTTCTTAACATAATTTTCAAGTGTTTGACCCAATCAAGATCACAAAGTGGAAAATTTGAGAAAATCTGATTCACTGGGAGGTATACCCCCCTTCTTTAGAATTATTGGAAAGTTTTTTTAAAGTGACATTGTACAGGGGACTTTCAGTGTATAAGACAAGACAAGCAACCATAAAGGTAGCTTGGTGTTACTGCACCCAGAGAACACACTGGTCCCTGCAGATAGAGGAACACGGGCCCTGCAGAAAGAAACAAAAAAATCTGATCTCAGAGGCAGAAGCTTTCCTCTCCCACGAGTCTTTTGCCCAAGCATCTCTGGAAGCCTTTGGAAGTCTACGAGGTTGGCACATGGCCCCTAGAGTTGGAGAGGTTGCTTCGTGAAATATATTCCACGGGCATGCTCACTTGCTCCAGCAAGCCTGCAGAGGTGCTGGGTGAATGGCTTCACTCCCAGGTGACAGCTTCAGAAACAGAAATGTAAGCTGCAGGCAAGTTACCAAGTCATCCCCACAGCCCCATGGAACAGCTTTTAACAGTAAATTCAAGGACATGACAGAACAACAAATTTTCATTGGAAATAAACCAGGAGAGAGAGAGAGAGAGAGAGAGAGAGAGAGAGAGAGAGAGAGAGAGAGAGAGAGAGAGAGAGACTGTATTTACCCCCCAGTACAATAGTACAATAGCAGGCAGAGATGAGCACATCCTGTGTAAGAGATGCGGCTTTTAATGTATGTGTGATTTTTTTCTCACAAGATATTTTGACTTGTGGATTTATACTTAGTTCATGAATAGTGACTCATGTATCACTTTCCCAAAAGGTTGGAACTCTCTCTCTCTGTCTCTCTCTCTCTCTCTCTCTCTCTCTCTCTCTCTCTCTCTCTCTCTCTCTCAGCCTTGGCAGATACATCTTATCATCCTCCATTTCTAAGCCCTCCATCCTTCCATTCCTCTATATAGTATTTCTTATACATATTACTCTATATAGTATGTCTCACTAGTTTTCAGTTATATACACACCCCATTCACTCATTCACGCAATTGCATAAGCTACAATTTTTCTAACTGAAACAGAAATTAATACAATATATGCAATATATACAACAAATATATACCATACATACAATAAAAGGACACATTATGACATGTGGTACTGGGTTGTCAAGAGGTATCAGCAGTAACAGTACCAAGGCTGATGATATGAATTTGATAACCAGGTCCACATGGTAAATGTCCACAGGTTGCTCACTAATTTCTACACACACACCATCACATGTGTGATGGTCTCAAGAAAGGAAAGGAAAGGAAAGGAAAGGAAAGGAAAGGAAAGGAAAGGAAAGGAAAGGAAAGGAAAGGAAAGGAAAGGAAAGGAAAGGAAAGGAAAAGAAAGAGAGAGGAAAGGAAGGAGGGAAGGAAGGAAGGAAGGAAGGAAGGAAGGAAGGAAGGAAGGAAGGAAGGAAGGAAGAAAAAAATAGAGTTCTGAAAGTTTTTACCAAAACAATAATACAGCTATAAGAAATCAAACTATGAGACAGACTCTTCAACCCCTCATCTCCCCATTCTCTCATTCTCTCATCCTTCCATCCTCCATCACCTCTGCCCCTCACCCATTCATCCCCTCATCCTCCATCCCCTTACCCCCTTCTCTCATCCCCTATCCCTTCACTTCCTCACCCCTTGCCCCTCATTCCCCATCCTTTATCACCCCCACCCTCTTATCCCTCATCCCCTATCCTCTTTTTTTTGGGGGGGGGGTTGAGACAGGGTTTCTCTGTATAGCCCTGGCTGTTCTAGAACTCACGCTGTAGACCAGGCTGGCCTCGAACTCAGAAATCCACCTGCCTCTGCCTCCAGAGTGCTGGGATTAAAGGCGTGTGCCACCACGCCCAGCTATCCCCTATCCTCTTATCCCTCATCCCCTTATCTTCTCATCAGCTCATCCCTCACCACACATCTCCTCATTCCCCAGTCTTTATCATCTCCTCATCCCCTCATTCCCCACCCCCTAATCCCCTCATCCCTTTATCTCCTTAAGATCTCATCCCTCACCCCTCACACCCTCATTCCTCATTCTTTATCATCCCCTCACCCTCCATCCCCTCACCCTCCATCCCCTCATCCTTTATCCCCTCATCCTCCATCCCCTCATCTCCTCATCCCACCCCATCCCATCCCTTATCATTCCCATTCCCTCACTCTCTCATCCCCTCACCATCCCATCCCCTCATCCCTACCTCATCTTCTCATTCATCCAATTCTCTCCAGTTCATAATCTCTCCAGTACTAATCTGTTACGTCAATATAATTAGCTTTTCACAAAAATACAATGTGAACATAATTGTGAACATAACATCAACATGAAACTTGACAATATACACCTTTGATAATTTTAATTAAACAATGAATTTAAGCTGTTTTTCATATCACAATTTTAATATCTGTTGCTTGGTTGTAGCATTCTTTAATATAGATGTACCACATTTATTATTTCTTCTCTTCCCATGAAAGGCACTTAAGTTATTACCAGACATCTGTGATTATAATACATAAAATGATTATAAAATTTATATGTGACCTTTTGATGAGAATATATACCTTCATTTTACTTGAGGAATATACTTAAAAATAAAATTTCTGAGATCATCTTGCCATTCTTCCTTTTCTCGTTATACTAGTGCTAAGGGTTGCACACAGAGTCTTGTGCCCACTAGCCAAGCACTGTGCCAGCAATTACATCTGTAGTCTTCTTCTTACTCTTCACATTGCATCTGGGTCTCAGTAGTCCTTGGAGTCCTCTAGCTTGGGCTTCCCAGGTCACTTGGATTATAGGACTGTGACACACCAACTTCAAATATAGGAGAAACACATAAGGGAAAATGTAATAAAATTAGGTTTAGCAAACATGAGTAGATGGATCATTGGTTATATTCATAAAATTCTATATTCTATATTCTTATTGTGTTTAATATGTTTCATTTAAACATATAACTTACACATTATCTACTATAAGTGAATCTGACAGTAGAGAAAATACATGATCTTGTGAAATTATGACCATGGACTTGTTTCTGATAAAATTCCTATTAATCCATTGGTAATGATTCTATCTGTGCCACTGAAACCCTTTAATGATTATACAATTATAATTGGATTGAAAATGTTGAAATGATCTATATGATGGAACACAGGGCCCACAATGGAGAAGCTAGAGATAGAACCCCAGGAGCTGAAGGGGTCTGCAACACTAGAAGAGGAACAACAATATGATCTAACCAGAACCCCCAAAACTCGTGTCTCTAGCTCCACATGTAGCAGGAGATGGCCTACTAGGCCATCATTGGGAGAAGAGGTCCCTTGGTATTGCAATCTTTATATACTCCAATACAGGGGAACACCAGGGCCAAGAAGTGGGAGTGGGTGGGCAGGGGAACAGGGCGGGGGGACTGGGAAGGGAACTTTCGGGATAGCATTTGAAATGTAAATTAAGAAAATATATAATAAAAATATTGAAAAAATAATAAGCACTGAAACAAGATGCTCAGAATTAAAAAAAAAAAAAAGAAAATGTTGAAATGAGGCAAATCCCACTCATATTTCATTCTGGGGCTCACAAATGGTTCCTCCCCTTATAGCCCCCATCCTAATTCCTTCCATTCTCTGCTGCAAAGTTCTGCCTGGTTATCTTTTCTCCCCTTGGTTTTTCTACAAAGAGCTTCCTTCCCACTGGGGAGCATGTTTTCAAGAGCTCTACTCTATTGCTGTGACCAAACTCTGACCGAAAGCAACTTAGAAGAAGAAAGGGCTTATTTGGATTACACTTCCAGGCCATGTCATTGAGAAACATCAGGGCAGCAACACAAGTAGAAACAGGAAGCTGCAACCATGGAGGAACACTGCTTGCTTTTTGTTTGCTTGCTTGCTTGCTCACAGATTCACACTCAGCCACATCTTTTTTTTTTTTTTTTTTTTTTTTTTTCTAAAATCCCATTTTATTGGAGAATCTAGTGCCTTAGACACTTGAAAATTTCCCGAGGCCACCATCACCATGAACCCATCTAGCCTTTTCATTAGCTGATATTCTTCTATTTGACTTTTTTTCCTCTGCAAATACAATGCCATACCAGTGGAAGTAGATTGAATGCTCCTCAGGACAGATCAGCCTCATTTCCCTGATCCTCAGATAGTATCTTATTTTGAAGGCACCCACCCACCCACGTATTTTTTCCTCTCCTCTCTTTACTCACTATAGGAATGATTCCTTGTGGTTATTCTTCTATTGGACTTTTTTTTTTATTAGATACTTTCTTCATTTACATTTCAAATGCTATCCCAAAAGGCTCCTATACCTTCCCGCTGCCCTGCCATGCTCCCCTACCCACTCACTCCAACTTCTTGGCCCTGGCGTTCCCTGTACTGGAGCATATAAAGTTTGCTAGACCAAGGGGCCTCTCTTCCCAATGATGGCCGACTATGTAACTATTCTGTTACATATGGGGCTAGAGACACAAGCTTTGGGGGTACTGTTTAGTTCATATTGTTGTTCCACCTATAGGGTTGCAGACCCCTTCAGCTCTTGGGTACTTCCTCTAGTTCCTATATTGGGGGCCCTGTGTTCCATCCTATAGATGACTGAGCATCTTAGGCACTGGCAAAGCCTCACAGGAAACAGCTATATCAGGATCGCTTCAGAAAAATCTTGCTGGCATATGAAATAGTGTCTACGTTTGGTGGCTTATTATGGGATGGACCCCCGGGTGGGGCAGTCTCTGGATGGTCCATCTTTTCGTCTTAGTTCCAAACTTTGTCTCTGCAACTCCGATGGATATTTTATTCCCTATTCTAGGGAGGAATGAAGTATCCACACATTGGTGCTCCTTCATGATTTTCTTGTGTTGGTAGTAGTATCTTGGGTATTCTAGGTTTCTGGGCTAATATCCACTTATCAGTGAGTGCATATCAAGTGACTTCTTTTGTGATTGGGTTAACTCACTAAGGATGATATCCTCCAGATACATCCATTTGCCCAAGAATTTCATAATTTCATTGTTTTTAATAGCTGAGTAGTACTCCATTGTGTAAATGTACCACATTGTCTGTATCCATTCCTCTGTTAAGGGACACCTGGGTTCTTTCCAGCTATTATAAATAAGGCTGCTATGAACATAGAGAAGCATGTGTCCTTATTACCAGTTGGAACATCTTCTGGGTATATGCCCAGGAGAGGTATTGATTGATATAGCAGTAGTAATATGTCCAGTTTTCTGAGGAACCACCAGACTGATTTCCAGAGTGGTTGTACCAGCTTTCACACCCACCAGCAATGGAGGAGTGTTCCTCTTTCTCCACCTCCTGGACAGCATCTGCTGTCACCTGAATTTTATTTTATTTTTTTTATTTTTTCCCTATTTTTATTAGATATTTTCTTCATTTACATTTCAGATGCTATCCCAAAAGTCCCATGTACCCTCCCCCATCCCCCACCCTGCTCCCCTACCCACCAACTCCTACATCTTGGCCCTGGCGTTCCCCTGTACTGGGGCATATAAAGTCTGCATGACCAAGGCGCCTCTCTTCCNGATGGATCCCCAACTGCTGGTTGGTCCATCCTTTGGTTCAGCTCCACACATGATCTCTGTAACTCCTTCAATGTGTGCTTTTTTCTTAATTCTAGGAAGGGGCGAAGTGACCACATTTTGATCTTCATTCTTCTTGAGTTTCGTGTGTTTAGTAAATTGTATCTTGGGTATTCTAGGTTTCTGTGCTAATATCCACTTATCAGTGAGTACATGTTATGTGAGTTCTTTTGTGATTGGGTTACCTCACTCAGGATGATACCCTCCAGATCCATCCATTTGCCTAGGAATTTCATATATTCATTGTTTTTAATAGCTGAGTAGTACTCCATTGACTGGTATGAGGTGGAATCTCAGGGTTGTTTTGATTTGCATTTCCCTATGATTAAGGATGTTGAACATTTTGTAAGTGCTTCTCAGCCCCTCGGTATTCCTCAGTTCAGAATTCTTTGTTTAGCTCAGTACCCCATTATTTAATGGGGTTATTTAAATTTCTGGAGTTCAGCTTCTTGAGCTTTGTATATATTGAATATTAGTCCCCTATCAGATTTAGGATTGGAAAAAATTCTTTTTCAATCTGTTGTTGGCCTTTTTGTCTTATTGACAGTATCTTTTGCCCTACAGAAGCTTTGCAATTTTATGAGGTCTGATTTGTCGATTCTTGATCTTTCAGCACAGGCCATTGCTATTCAGATTAGGAATTTTTCCCCTGTGCCCATATCATTGAGGCTTTTCCACACTTTCTCTTCTATACATTTCAGTGTCTGTGGTTATATGTGGAGTTCTTTGATCCACTTAGACTTGAGCTTTGTACAAGGAGATAAGAATGGATCAATTGTCATCCTTCTACATAATAACCCCCAGTTGTGCCAGCACCATTTGTTTGTAAATGCTGTCTTTTTTACACTGGGTATTTTTTTCCAACTGTATTGGGGCATATAAAGATTGCAATACCAAGGGGCCTCTCCTCCCAATGATGGCCGATTAGGCCATCTGCTACATATGGAGCTAGAGACATGAGTTCTGGGGGTTCTGGTTAGTTCATATTGTTGTTCCTCTTCTAGGGTTGCAGACCCCTTCAGATCCTGGGGTTCTATCTCTACCTTCTCCAATATGGGCCCCGTGCTCCATCTTATAGATGACTGTGAGCATCCACTTCTGTACAAGACAGCTATATCTGGGTCCCTTCAGTAAACACTTGCTGTCCTATGCAATAGTGTCTCAGTTTAGTGACTGATTATGAAATGGATCCCCGATGGGTTAGTCTCTGTATGGTCCATCCTTTCATCTTAGCTCTAAATTTTGTCTCTGTAACTCCTTTCATGGGTATTTTGTTTCCTATTCAAAGGAGGAATGAAGTATCCATGCACTGGTCTTCCTTCTTGATTTTCTTGTGTTTTGCAAATTGTATCTTGGGTATTCTAAGTTTCTGGGTTTGAATAGTTCTTTTTGTTTCCACTTGGTTGATTTCAGCCCTAAGTTTGATTATTTCCAGCTGTCTATTCCTCTTGGGTGAATTTGCTTCCTTTCCTTCTAGAGCTTCTAGGTGTGCTGTGAGACTGCTAGTGTATGCTCTCTCTAGTTTCTTTTTGGAGGCACTCAGGGCTATGAGTTTTTTTCTTAGGACTGCTTTCATTGTGTCCCATAAGTTTCAGTATGTTGTGGCGTCATTTTCATTAAACTCTAAAAAGTCTTTAATTTCTTTCTTTATTTCTTCTTTGACAAAATTATTATTGACTAGAGTGTTCAGTTTCCATATGAAGGAACTCCGGCAAGGAATGTGCCAGGGGTCTGGGTCTCAGCTCTGCCTCCTGGCTGAGGATGAAGGCCCCAGAGGACCCTGACCAAGAAGCTCTGTTGCTTCTATCACCCATGTGCTCTCAGGTGATTAGGAGGTCCTGGGTGTGCTAGGGGTCCTGCGGAGTGGAGAGTCCTCTTGTGCCCTAGATGCTTTTGTTCATGGAGAAGATGGTGGGGCTGGCCCAACCTGAATAGATCCAAGCCTCTGGTCGGGTGGGATTCCTTTGTCCCTGTTCCTGCTGGCACAAGACCCTCCCTCCACAATTCTTTGGAGCTGATGTTGCGTTCCACTTACTGTTGATCCCGAGGTCCTGCAGTGTGGAGAGCACTCTGGAGCCCTTAGTGGCCTCCACTGGTCTCAGAAGGAAGACAGCGGGTAGCCACGTTTCTTAAACAACCCAAGATCACTTGCCCAGAGAAGACACTGCCCAGAGTGTACTAGACCCTTCTACATTAATCAACAATGATGGCAATGACACTTTTTCACAGACATTCCCAGAGGCCAATCCCTCAAGGACTGTAGACTATGTCTAGGACACAGGCAACACCATCTCCTGTGACTAGACATTGTGATACTACCACATTACTCACATTATGGTTTTGTTGAGGAAATGATGTCCAAGAGAAGCTAGGTCTAGTGTAGGAATCCAGCACAGATATCACTGATGGAGAGGCATCAGAAAGGAGATCAGTACTGACCAGCACCTTAAAGAATTTGGTGGACATTTCTTTTGGGGCAAAAATGGCATTTCTCAGAGTGCTTTTGGATTAAGTTTCAGAATGACATTAGCTATGGTGGTGATAGATGATCTTTTAAACTTACAAAGCATTTATCAGCTGAGCACTTATTCAGGCCCTTCCAGTGATGCAAAGAAGGAGTGTTGACTGGAGACATGAAATATGGGCCAGTTCAACATCTACTAACTAAAATGTTTCATCTGATAATCACTGTGGAGCAAGATTTATTTTGAGTTTCATAAACATCTTTTTAATTTAAATTAGTTTTAAGCAATATGCCTCTCTCTCACATTTGACTCTCTAGAGTTTTGCATTTTTTAGACTTTCCATTAACTCTCTCATCATCTCCTTCCTATTATTTTCCCCCAAATAAATCTGATGTAGCAGTGATCAATTATTGACAGCACTGGAAGTTTGGGTTAGAGATATGCTTCACAAGGGATCTGGTAATGGGGATTTAAAGAGCATATGAATAAATTTGATTAACATTAGAATTCTGGTACAGTAGCCCAGGTTGACCTCAAATTTTCTACATTGCTGAAGATGACCATGACCTTCTGGTAGTCCTTCCTCTAACTCAAAAGTAGTGGGAGTTTATGTTTTACCTCTGTGCCTGATTTATAAAACACTAGGGATGTAGACGTAGCTCACAATTGCATGCATGGTAGGCAAGCACTCTACCAACTCAGCTCACTTGGTTTTTGAGACCCGGACTCAAAAAATAAAACAGAACACAACACACCACCACCACCACCACCAACAACAACAACAACAACACCCCAGGTGCTATTTTCTAAACCTTGTCCTACATAACCTTGACTAGTATGGCAAAGCCCATCTTGGTTGGATGATAATACTATGGAATCATTATGTTTGTTGGTTAGTCTGCTTTTGCATACCCTACCCAGACACAACCATGTGCTCCTTCCTCTCTAACTCCACAGTACTCCTATACTGAATCTGTGGGCTGGGGCACAGGGTGAAGGGATAACAATAAGTTGAGAATGCTCTGAAAATCAGTGTCTAAATCACACAAGACTTGTCTCTGAGTTCAACTGTGGGAATCACAAAATAACAAAAACTCCAAGTTTCTACAGAATTCCATGAAATGTGTGCCTGGGGAAGAGCCAGGCAGCATCAGGGGAACATATTCCTCCATCCCAAACTGAAATGGAGCACATTCTTAATCATGTAGAACAGTCAACTTAGCAGAGCAGCAAGCCAGCTTGTCTGTAGTGGGTAGTTGAGAGAACGAACGTCACCTGAAACCTCATGTGGACATTGATCAGTTTCAAGTACAGGAAGCTGAATGAAGAAAAAAAAATAAAGCCAGAGATGGAAAGAGTCTGTCCTGTGTGTGTCCTACATAAACTCAGATATTTGAGGACATGGTCTCCAATTGGTATCATATCTGAAAGTTATGAAACCTTTGAAACACAGAATCTAACTGACAGAAACAAGCCACCAGGGCCAGTCCAGGGAAGTTATGGCATCCTGGGTTCCACTCTAGCATGTTTACTTCCTGGCCCATCAGGATGTGTGCAAGTCCCATTGCAAGTGTCTATCTCTAGGCTGAGCCACATTACCCCTTACCTTGCCTGTTTCCATACGTTAAGCTACTCTAGACACTGTAGACCACATCTTTGAAAACCAGAAACTAAATTAAATTTCTCCTCTGGAAGGTTTCCCTGGTGAGTATTCTGTCTCAGTGGTAAGAAAAGTAATTAACACAGATTATAAATTGAATACCTGCCCAACTGTCATTTGCTTGTGACTTTGCCTCCATGAGGCCTTGTGATTAGCCATACAGAGATAGAATGAACTACTGGATTTAAATTCCTTCCTTCCTTCCTTCCTTCCTTCCTTCCTTCCTTCCTTCCTTCCTTCTTTCCTTCCTTCCTTCTTTCCTTCCTTCTTTCCTTCCTTCCTTCCTTCCTTCCTTCCTTCCTTCCTTCCTTCCTTCCTTCCTTCCTTTTTACTTTGGTTTTCAATACCAGGTTGTTGGGAGATGGTTTTGTGGACTGTTTATTCAGATGCTTATTTCTGTGCCCAGATATCTGGGTTCAGTCCAGACATTAACATTGTCATGGTATTTGGAGATTTTCCTGTCTCAGTGTTGTGTAAAGATTGTGTAACCATCAAACTCTGACTGATTAATAAAAAGCTGATCAGCCAATTAGCTGGGCAGAAAAGGATAGGGCAGGAGTTCTGAACCCAGTTGAGAGAGTGAGGGTCCCAAGAAAGTGGAGAGAAAAGGAGAGAAGTAGAAAGGAGATAGGAGTATTTACCATGAAGTCAAGATGAGAGACCAAGTACAAAGAGAAGGAAAAAGGAAGAGGAGGAGGAGGAGGAGGAGGAGGAGGAGGAGGAGGAGGAAAAGCACAAGGAGGATTCCCTATGGGCAGATCATCAGGGCAGTCACTGTGAGGATACACATGGAACCGAGAGAGCCAGGGCAAGCCTCAGAATGCAGGTAAAGGAACATGCAGCTGAGAAGCAGGCAGCCACAGAGAGTTAGAATAAATAAGTGTCTGCCCAGCATAGTGCCTGCAGCCTGTTAATAAATTTATTAGGTTTCTGTGTCATTTATTCAGGAGCTAAAACTTGTTACAGCAGCTATAGAAAAGCCCTGTTGTTACTTGGGAGCAAAAGGGTAAAGAAAAGTTCCCAGAATTATATTTACCCAGGCTTTCTGTGCAGCCCTGGCTGTTCTGGAACTCACTTTGGAGATCAGCCTGGCTTCAAACTCAGAGACCCTCCTGAGTGCCGAGATCAAAAGCATGTGTCTTCACAGCCAGCGTAGGGTTTAAATTTCTTGATATAGCATCTTGTATGTGTCAAAATACTTACTTAACTAAATTGTTGGCCTAGCATATTCACCTAGAAAAACAAATATGCTTTTTAGTCACCATGAAGAGCTGTGTGCATATGTTTCTGAGGACATCATACATAATTCTTTTATAGGACAGGTGTCCAGAAGCAGATGCTGAGATAGAGCTTGAACATCAAGGTCCTGATTAGAGATCAATACTTATGCAAAGCTGATGAAGCCATATTGGAGAAAGGCAGATAATGTTGCAATGCAGCCATAATGCGGCAAAGACTCTAAGGAGATGGTACCTGTAGATTTTGCATGCTGTAATGAATGAGCTTTGATGGGATTGGGGTTGCCACAGAAGGGTAGGGTCTCACTAGTGGAGACTCTCCTAGGCTGAAGCAGACCCTGGAATTAGAACAGCCAGTGTGGCTTCTGGTGAGCACACTGCCCACTGCTGGACCTACTGGGAAAGGTTGTAGGGAATGCATCTGTCTCTACCTCCCAGTAGGAAGCACAGATCAGGATCAGGGAATGGAGGGAACAGAAAGTTCAAGTTTGCCTCTCTGGGACTGATAGACTAGAGACAGCACCCTTAGAGACACAGGAGAAAAAGAAATGACACACAGTAAATGCACATACCTTTTATACATACGATTTCTATTCACAATAGTGATATTTGTGTCAAATGGCAAGAATTAAAGCAGATAAGACAAAAGGCCTGGCTGTCTCTGATGGTTCATACTGATTGCCAAATGAAGTGGAGAGAAAAAGAGAGAAGTAGAAAGGAGATAGGAGTATTTACCATGAAGTCAAGATGAGAGACCAAGTACAAAGAGAAGGAAAAAGGAAGAGGAGGAGGAGGAGGAAGAGGAGGAGGAGGAGGAGGAGGAGGAAGAGGAAGAGGAGGAAAAGCACAAGGAGGATCTAGAATCACAGGAGATAAGTTTCGGGATATCCCTTTGAGGTTGAGGTCAGAAGACATGCCTAAATGATGGACTGAGATCCTGAACTGAGTAAGAAGGAGAATGTGTGCTGAGAGCCTGCCTTGCCTTGCCGCTGCCTTCTGATGGTGAACTCAGTGGAACTGGCAGCTACACGTGTCCCATGTCACACTTCCCCACCATGCTTGTTTGTATTCTTGAACCATGAACCAAAGTAAACCTTTCAGGGCTTAATTTGTCTTTGCTAGGTGCCCTGTTGCATGACCACAGATAAGTAACTAATGCAGTATCCCAAAGAGAGTCAAGGACAGATCTAAACCAACAGAGGAAGCTGACTGATCACAGAGACTAGAAGAATGCCTGAGGACATTATGCCAGCCTGAGGTCATGTCCTAATTCTGAAGACAGGTGTTGCAAGTAAGACACTAACTTCCTGAGAATTGATCAATCAGTTGATATGCTTATTTATTTTATGTTATGTTGAGTGTTTGGTCTGCATGTATGTAAGTACCCATAAGTACCCATGGCTTTACTGATAGGGGTGAGCCACCACGTGCGTTCTCAGAACTGAACCCAAGTTCTTTGCAAGAGCAGCAAGTATTCCTAACTGTAGAGCCATCTCTCCAACCTGCACCTTCCTAATATATTTGTGGTGCTTGGGTGTTGCAAATGTACTGCCTAGACAAGGCAATTGATGCCTTTGGGAGTCTGGAGAGATAATCCCAGTGTAGGGAGCAGGAGAATCATTGGGGCCTGCTGACTAACAAATGTAGTCCAGATCAGTAAGAAACCCTGTCTTAGGGGAATAAAGAGAGACTGATAGAGCAGGACATACAACAGCTCTCACATACACAGGGGCACATACCACACACATGAATGTGAGTGCATGCACGCACGCATGCGTGCGCGCACACACACACAGACACACACACACACACCAGAGTTCAAGTCCCATATTAGAGAGCTAATAACTACCTATAGTTCTAGCCCCAGGGAGATCCATTGCTTCTGACCTTCGTGGACACCTTAGCTACTATCCACTCCCTCCTATGCATACCAAATGAACTTTAATAAGACATATTTTAAGTACCAATGAGATGGTCCAGCAAGTAGAGGTGCTTGTGATCCACGCAGACAACCTGATCTATGAGATCCACATAGTGGAAGGAGAAAACTGAATCCCATGAGTCATCTTCTTACTTCCTCGTGCACACAGTTAAATAAATACGTGTAATAATTTTAAAACCAAAAAAACATGTATCACAAATTCACATCAAAAGTTGAACATTACCAATAAGTTTTACTTGGTCTACAGTGACCTTCATTCAATCACGAGCAGCAGACTCTTCTAAGATATTGTTCTGTACATGCTAAGACCCAAAATTGGTGTTCTAGAAAAGATAAAGGGAAGGGCCTTGGGGAGCAGGCTCAATGGGTAAAACACCTGCTGAGGAAGCACGAGGACCAGAGGTCACAACCTCAGCACTCACATAAAAGCCACAGTGGCCTCAGCCACACATATAACCCCAGTGAGGGGAGTAGGGCCATCACGGGGGCTTGCTGACTGACAAAGCTAGCCCCAGTCAGTGAGAAAGCCTGTTTCAATGGAATGAGGAAAGAACACATAGCACATGTACTTGCACTCACACACACAGGCACACACATGGCTCATATACACACACAGTGGGGGGAGAGGGGGAGAGAGAGGCCACACAAATTAATTCTATTGTCTTATAAAGAATTATGGACCATACACAAGCACAAGAAATCATCTGAGAAATTCCATTCCAGAGTGAAGAATCTGGCAGTGTTTAATTTCATTAAACTGAAGTTACCCAATTACTTTGGGCCCCATGACCCTTATTTTTCACAAGCAGATTTATTAATTGTGACTTTTAAAGTTATAAGCAACAGAAACACAACTCCAACATACTTAGGGAAATAAAAATGATACACATTCAGTAATTGCCTTGACTAAGAATGAAGTTCAAACATTCTGGGATCCAGTGACCAAATGATGTCACTTGTCAATCTGTATTCTGAGTTTTCATTTTACACAATTACTTTTCCAGGAAGGCCCTCTCTATGTGTTTAAAACATGAATGGTTCCAATTCCAAAGTTTTGATTAGAGTGGAAATCCATAGCAGGAAGGAGAAGAAAGCTGGCTATTTATCTATGACTTAGAACCATCATGGTAGCTTCTCAGTAGGCCGGAAACCAGTAGTGGTTCAGGTGACTCCACTGAAGTAAGTCTTCCGCCTCTGGAACCGTGGTATGGTGGCTATGACTCAGTGCATGCCCAATACCAAAGTTCAGGGTTGTGGTGTGGCTTGATGAGGGGATACCTACTTAGTGTGCACAAAGTCCTGGTTCTGACCTCCGGCACTGTGACAAAACACGAAGCCTCACTACGCAGTGAGGAGCTCCATTAAAAACCAAGCATGCTGGGAGCTACTTTCAGTGGGAAATAAACCTTCCCAATCTCTTCTAAAGTTTATAACCCTCCGAGATGAAGGGGTTAAGCCTCCAATAGCTCCAGAACCAGTAAGGCCATCTGAGATGTCTGTCTTGCCAAACACGTCTCTATGCTGAATTTGCAAAAAGGTCTAATTTCTCCTCTGGAGCTCTGAACAAGGCTATTAAGAGGCCCTTTCAACTTCTCCCTCTGGGAAGCTTAGCAAACAGCTGCACTGAACTGAAAAGCGGAAGAGCACTAAAGCCTTAGGAACCCAGGCTCAGTGCCCTCCAGCAGTCGCAGGGTTTATCCAGGCAACTTTCAAGTGGATGCAGCAGCGTGCAGGATGGTAGGAGACCTGAAGATTCTCAGCAAAACTCAGCTCTGATTGGATGGCTGCCAGGGAGTGCCCTGGGCAGCCTTATCCTGGAATAGAGAATAAGGCTGATATCCAGGAAAAACATCGTGTTTTAGTGTTGAGTACAGATGGGCTACCCAGAAAGCATGTTTTAGTGGTGGAGAGAAAGGAAGACTGTTTTCCCAAGTGGGAGACACACAGGCAGTAAGAGCTCTTGCAGGATTTCCTATTGTAAGGGCTGTATTCTGAGATATTCTCATACAGGCTTTGTCTGTAATAAGATGTTCATCACAGAATCATTGCCAGGGAAGGACTGAGCAGAGGGCAGGGTGGTATGTAGAGAAGTAACTGAACTTTGGGGTCTGGATCTTAAGGATTCAGAGTCTTCTGGGAAAATCCCTTCCTTTTTCTGGGCTCTAATGTTTTTGAAGTTAACTTGGTATGGCAAAGGATTCTGAGCTCACATCTGCACTCTTCAAAAACAGTACACGATAGTGACAGAAACTTGTAAATACCCTTGGGAGGTGGAGTCAGGAGAATCTGCAGTTAAAGCCAGCCTTGGTTACATAAGTGATACTCAAGCCAGCCTAGGTGATGTGGTGACAAACGTCTCCAAAAACCAACCAAACAGCACAAAGAGTGTTACTGAAATCAATGGCTCTGTGGATGGATTGTGAGTAGAGTTATACATACTGTCCTCAGATTCAGGCTGAGGTAGGGAAAAAGCTGTGTTTCATGGCCTGTTATAATCTTAAATTGAGAGGTTCTGGGAAGGAAAACAAAATGACCAGTGAATGTGCTTCTCAGTTGGATTTAAAAATCTCTTTTGAAATGATCACCTGTGGTTTCATGGATGGTTAGATGAGAATGTAGAGTATAATTTGGGCCTTCTGTTTTTGTTTTGTTTTTCTACAGATATTGAGAACTCACACCTCCAAGGTAATCAATGCTACATATTAAATGCACAGAATTATAGCACATGAAGTGCCAGTATGCTTTTACTTTCATTCAAAACTTAACCATGATGGAATGAAATTAAATCTGTATCTGAAAACTGAAAAAAAAAACACAAACAAAACAACAACAAACAAAAAGATAAGTAAAAATAAAAAACTTACGCAGCTCTTTGCTTTCATATCCAAGGAGAGGGGGAGAAATGATACCTCCCAGCCTCTCAAGGTGGAAAAGATTTTATAACTTCAAACACTTGTATATTTTCCTTGATGATTAAGGCTAGATCATTATTTTAACCAGACAGTGAAAATATGAGGCACAAAACCAGGCGTGGAAGTACTCATCTCGATTCTCAGCAGTTAGGAAACTGAGGCGGGAGGATAAGGGTATATTTCAGTTATGAAAAAAGCTTGAGGCCAACCTAGGCTACAAGAGACTCAGTCTCAAAAATAAAAACAAAAATAAAAATAAAGCAAACAGAAAGAATTATCCATCCACACCAGCCTTATAAACCATTTAGGATTATGGCTTCTGCTTCCAGATAACAATAGTTACATATGTGTCTAGAATACAGTCATTCCGTGTGCTGAGTCTTGGTTTCTAACCTCTCCGAGGTAAGCCTTGCCATAGCATGAAGAATCAACCTTTCTCTCTGCTCATGTTTCATTCCTCATTATTTATCTCCTGTTTGAAAGCCAGGACTCTCAGAGATGCCAGGGAGCAATAGCTAGACCGCCGCAGAGATCCTGTGGTCTGAGTGGGTGGTCTTTCGGTTCATGCCGTTCTCCTCAGGAGAATGCTCACTGCTCATTTTCTTTGGTGGCTTTTGAAGGGAAAGGGTTCTTTGTCCGAAAACTCGGTGCAATAAGAGAATTATTGGGAGGACCAGCTTGCACTAAGTGCGAGAGGAAAGGAGAGGTAAATAAGTCTCTGTCATTGTGAAGGTCACAGTGAATGGGGTATCTCTGGACAGAACTAAGAGTAACTGAGGTCAGGCTGTGATAAGTACCTCAGCAGAGGTATTCAGTATGAAACACCAGGGAGAATGTAGCAGAGTACCTATGTTCTGAAATGGAAAATTTTCCAGGTAGATTTCCAGAGTAACCATTTAAACTTGATTATGAAAGATGAGGCTTAGAGGGAAAAAGAGGTTTCCCCTTTGACAGTAGACAGCCCTGGTGGGGGTCCTCTTCATCAGCATCTTGGCTGGATTTATAATTGTCATGGAAATGCATCTCTCTCTCTCTCTCTCTCTCTCTCTCTCTCTATCTATCTCTATCTCTATCTCTCTCTCTCTCTGTGTGTGTGTGTGTGTGTGTGTGTGTGTGTGTTTCCAGAAAGGTTTCCATGAAGAGCATCGGCCTGCCATGATAATGACCTCTTGGCTTGGGAGGAAAGAGAGAGAGAGCAAGCTTGGCATTAGCCTCCAGCTCTCTTTACTGCCTGTCTGTGAATGTACTCTTGTGTCTTCTCACTACCATAACCTGATTGTCCTGTCAAACTGTAAACCAAAGCAAGTCTTTTCTTTGTTTAAGTTGATTCTGTTGGGTGTTTTATCACAGTGGTGAGAACAGTAACAAAAAGTATGTGCTAAAATATGGAGAGTAGGGCATGCATGGTGTCTTAGTTACTTTTCTAATGCCAGGACCAAGGCAACTGATAAAAGCAAGTATTTAATTTGTGGTTTACAGTTCAAAGGTTAAACTCCATGACCATTATGGCAGCAGATAGGCAGGCTTGATGCTACAACCAGAGCTCAGAGCTTACATCTTCATCCAAAAACATAAAACAGAGGGATCTAACTGGAAATCTCATGGGCTTTTGAAACCTCAAAGCCCATGCTTAGTGATACTCCTCCTCAACATGGCTACACATCCTAATCCTTCCCAAAGAGCTCCACCAGCTGGGTGCTAGGCATTAAATGTGAGCCTCTGGGGACCACTCTTATTCACACCACCACACTTGGTATCTGTAGAGAATATCAAATGAGGGCTTAAAAGGAAGAGATAACTTTGTGAAAGGTCAGCAAAGGAAGACACTGTGGATCTTTACACCAAAGTCTAAATAATGTTATAATACAATTTAAATTAAAAACCATGTACTGCAAATCTGATAGGTCGTTGACCTGGTGCTGCAGGTTCAGTGGGGAGAGCAGTGTGCAGGACATATGAAGTGCTGATTGTAACATGATGGGTGACCAATTTCCTAAATAAATGCATGAAGAGGCATGGCATAGATGCTGAATGTGCAACCAGGAGCAGAAGAAAGAGGTTGGTGAGCAAATTCAAACCAGCAAGGATGATCATTCCCAGGACCAAGAATTGCATAAAGAAAGACATCCTAGCATATGAACAAGAGCGATAAACAGTATGCCCAGAAGGAAGACTAACCGGAGGGTGAGAAATGGGAGTTAAGCCTGAGAAAGCTGACAAACAGAAAAGGAAAAATGGAATGCTTAATTTAATGGAGATTGAATTATAAATTTTTAAAACTTGCAATGAAGCACTTAATAAGCTAACAGCGAATGCCGGATTAAAATGGTGTGTGGTTTTTAGTGTGTTTTCAGAGCTCTACATTTATTATTCCTTATAATTAAAGCATTGCATTTATGTATTTATGTTGTGTGTGTATGAGCATGGCCATGAGGACAACTGTGGGGATCAGCTTTTTCCTCCCACCACAAGGATTCTGAGCACTGAACACTGGCCCTCAAGCACGGTGGCAAGTGACTTCATTTGCTGGGTCTCCTTGTCAGGCCCACTCCTTATCATTCTAAGACAAAATTAGTTCTCCATTCTTTGTGGCTGGTCCATATTCATGACTATAAGTATATATAAAAATGGAAATTTAATATTTAACATAAGAAAGTTTGTGATCTAGATCAGCCCTGGCTCATAGAACTTGGTGTGATAATGGGAATTCCATGTGCTGTGTTAACTCTGTGGTACCCACACCTCACCTGTTCTAGGTAATTGAAATGTCACCTGTTTTAGGTAATTGAAATGTCACCTGTTCTAGGTAATTGAAATTATGCCTGTTCTAAGTAATTGAGATGTCATATGTTCTAGGTAATTGAGACATGGCTGGAGCAGCAGAAGAATTCTATGTTCTATCCCCTGAATGCTATTTAATAAGTGTGATCTTTAATAGCTGGATGATGCTGGAGGCTACCATATTGGACAGCACAGTTGTGGGTAAAAATGAATTGATGAAGGCTGAGACCATGATAGATCGCCACCCTAAGAATAAGTGAGTAAGGCAGATTTCTGGGACGAGCTAAGATAGGTAGGGTTGCTGTAGACTCTGAAAATGCAGGAGGAGAGAGGCAGGATGGAGAAATTCTCTCTTCGTGAAATTAGTTCAGTCAGATGGAAAGAGACAAGTTGAACAAAGAGTTTTGAAAGCCATAGAAATGAAGCAGCAGCTTTTAAGATACAACTTCCACCTCAACCTTAGGGCTGGCATGTTGACCTTTGACTGACCTTTCATGGAAACATCCTGTGAGAGGATTTACACAGGCCAGGCTGTGTCAGGAATGAAAATGTGTGCTGAGACAAGCATATCTGGCTTTTGACTTAGCGGCAGCTCTTTCCCATTTTTTCTCAAAGTAGCATCAAGCTTTCTCTTCAGGGACCTGCCATTTCCACATCCCACACAGTGCTAAAAGGGCTTTAAATCTCAAAACCTGGGATTAGACTGCTCAGGCTATTGGTTAAAAAATACCGTACCCAACCTAAACCTGATGATTAGACAAGGGGTGAGCCTGATGAACCAATGAGAATGTTCCCTAAAACCAATACTAGTCTTTTCTCTGATGTTGAAGGCTAGAAATGGAGCTTTGAATTTTATGTTGTTTCTTGAAGAGAGGAAACAGTACAGAGACTTTGTCACTCAAGTCTTCTGCTAGAACCTAGAATCTACTCTGTGTAGTAAACCAATTCTCTGCCTGTCTCTGCCTTTCTGTCTCTCTGCCTTTCTGACTCTCTCTCTCTCTCTCTCTCTCTCTCTCTCTCTCTGTGTGTGTGTGTGTGTGTGTGTGTGTGTTTCTGTCTCTCTGTCTCTCTGTGTCCCTGTCTCTCTGTTTCACTCCCTCCCGCTTCTTCTCCCTCTCCCTCTCTCCCTTCCTCCCACTATCTCTCTGTGTGTTTGAAGGTCAAAGATCAACAGCAGGCATCTTCCTTGGTGAGTCTTCACTTTATGGTTTTGAGATAGCCTCTCTTACTGAACATGAAAGTCACAGATTTGACCAGATTGGCTGGCCAGTGAG
This sequence comes from Mus minutoides, assembly GCA_902729485.2. NCBI lineage: Eukaryota > Metazoa > Chordata > Mammalia > Rodentia > Muridae > Mus > Mus minutoides. Next base: position 37,665 of record CACVCL010027981.1, on the reverse strand, counting down.
TCTGGACTCCCTATGTCTCTGTCCCCACCCTTACCACCAGAATTACATGTGCAGGCTGACCCACCTTGCCCTTTTGTATGTGGTGTAGACAGAAGTCCTATGCTAATGCTTGCGTAGTAAGCACATTACCACCTGTGCTAACTTATGCCCCAGCCTTTTGGTTTCTTCTTTTCATAAAACTTGGCAATGGGTTTCTGCTATTCTCAGCCAAGAAATAAATACATTGGCCTATAGAAGATAAGAGTCTCTCAAGTTTTGATAGATGTTTCTTCATTAATTAAATCTAAACATTTGCTTCTGACAGACAGGTGAAATAATGATTTTTAGTTAGTGGTGAATGACTGTGAGCAGAACTACTTTTACTCAATCACTAATTTAGAGATTTTGGATTTAAGGAAAACCATATTGGGCATGGTGAACTTCCCCAATATTTCAAAAACTGTCATATAAATACCTTAAAATAAAGCCATCTGAGAGTAGGCCATATACTTTGCCATTGCTAACACTCAAAGACAGACTCTCCAGGAATTCTGGCCTCACCAACATCACCAGTTTTAGACCACTGACACATGGAGAGTTAAACTTTGAAATAGTCAGGGTGAGAATTTGCCCTTCTGACAGAATTGTTAGCAGTCATATTATATTGGCTTTTACTCCATTCTCTCATTTACTTATATTGAGACATCTTGGAATTCTGAAATAGGTAGATCAAAGTGTTTGACACCAGCCTTAAGAAGAGACCCAACACACCCTTTAGACTGGTGATCCATACATCTTGTTTGTGCACTGTCAATATACCCTGAATTCTTAAAAGGTAAGCAAGCAACCCTATATGAACATGAATTCTACCTAGATTATCTATATATTTAGGCAACTAATTAGTGTCTATTAATGTTGACCATTGAAGGATCCATCTCATCTGTGTCACATTAGAATAGGGAAGAAATGAGTAATGAGGAAAGAGCCACAGAACATACAATGATTAAGATATTGGAGAGAGCTTGGGAACTGCCATGAGGTTTCTGAATTGAGTGATAGCATGTGATGTTAATAGCCAGCGTTAAAAAAAAATGGGGCAGAGGGGAGGGGAAAGGAGAAGGAGGAAGAGGAAGAAAAAAGACAAGAAGACAAGTAGGAGGAGGAAAGAGAAAGAAATAGAAGAAGGATAATTAGGGGATGAGAAATGGCATTAAATGAGAAAAACAACCCATATTATAAAAGATTGAAATAACTGCATAGGGATAAAAATAAGATCTACAGAAACGGGTAAGGCAGCGTTTCCTTTGTCTTGAACTGAATAAAGTGATGTGTTTTAGATACAAACAGTCATAACTAGTCATTGATAATATGGTGTTAGAGAATGCAATTCTGAGATAATAAGAGTGAGCACAACTCTGGATTCCATTTTCTTAAGACATAAAGCTCTTGATTTCAATTGAAAGATTCCCAGGGGTCATGTGGTAATTTCTACAAGAGTGTTTGACCATTATCTGTAGGGATCCTACTGGGATTTAGGGAGCAGAGATAAGTGAACCCGCTCAGTGTATGACAGAGCACTGGAAAGCACCCATGATAAAGGATGGTTCAGTCCCCCAAGCCAAGCACTGGAAAACACCCATGATAAAGGATGGTTCAGTCCCCCAAGCCAAGCACTGGAAAACACCCATGATAAAGGATGGTTCAGTTCCCCCAAGCCAAGCACTGGAAAACACTCATGATAAAGGATGGTTCAGTCCCCAAAAGCCAATAATGGCCAAACTGAAAAACATGCTCCCAATAGGGACATTTCTTAAGTACTTTAGAACTGGGTGTCCTCAACTCTAGATGATTAGATGATTGCACAAGCATTTATGGCTTTAATAGGTTAACTCATCCAAAGTTCATGTTGTTGGTAAATCCTTGGGATCTCCATCATCATGACTTTTTTTAAAAGACTGTTATGTGTGGTTGACTGATACCTTAAAATTGAATACCATGGTAATTTGAAATAGCATGTCTTTTGCAGATGTATGCCAGGACCTTTGGTTTTCTAGACCTCTTTTGTGGGGTGCAGTCAAGACTAGATTTTCAAAAATGGAAGAGAGAAGCTGCCATTAGAGAGGTTTGGATTTTGCTTCAACTCTGGAATTCCCTGAATATTTTGCCTTCAGATATAGAAAAGTTTCCTGCAACAGGTTCTTACAAGTTGGAATGTGCAGTGGGTCATTACCCAGGTTAAGACTGAAACATCTCTGGCAGAAATGGTTTTCAGGTAAGCAAACTGATTCCATTTCACCTGGTGTTCAGGGTGAATTGTTTTGTGTCTGGATAGAAGGGTAGAGGCACAAATAGTTCATCTCTGGATATAAATAAGTATAGATAGATAAATAGATAAATAGATATACATATATATTAGATGATGATAGAGATAGATGATAGATAGATGACACACATATACACAGAGAGAGAGATAGACAGAAAGAGAGACAGAGAAATAGAGACAGAGGAGAAGACAAACGGACAGATACTATATATATGGCAGATATTTTGGAAGCATCTCTAACTAAAGATCAGCTTGAAATGTATGTATACATAAATAGAAAGGTAGTCATTAGACAGATAGACAGACAGATAACAAAGACAAAAGACAAATATACACAAAGGGACAGAAATATAGATAGGTAGATGCCTTAGCTACTTGCATTTGCCATGTTTAAACACTATGGCCAAGGCAACTTATCAAAGAAAGCATTTAATTTGGCTTACACTCTCAGAGGCTTAGAGTTATGGTAGAGCAAAGGAACAGTTGAGAGTTCACATCTTGATCCACAATAATGAGGCAGAAAAAAGGAACACTGAGAATCATGAGTCTTTTGAAACTTTAAAGCAACCTCCAGTGACATACTTCTTCCAACAAGGCCATGCCTCCTAGTTCTCTCCAAATAGTACTATCAACTGGGGACCAAATATTCAAATATATGAAACTCTGAGGGCCAGTCTCACTCAAACCACTGCTGCATAAATGATACAGATACTGATAGAAATGTAAACACATATGCAAATGATGCAGATGCAGAAGCAAACTCAGAGACAGAGAAGAATATGGATTCAGATGTGGATATGGGGATGGATAAAGACATAGACATGGAGACAGAGACAGAGACAGTACAGATACAGAGACAGATCCAGATCCAGATCCAGATGCAGACATGGACACAGATGCAGATGCAGATATAGACATAGATGCAGATGACACATATACTCCACAGATACAGATACAGATATTGGGGACACATCTAAACAAATAACACCAGATTTAAAATAGAAATATACATATGAATAAAGAGAGAGAAAGTTAATTAGCTAAGCCAGTACATAGACAGATATATAGACATTATGTATACATTGATACATAAACAGATAAATGAATGGATAAATATATAGTTAACTAGACAGAAAGACAAATATGTGTTGACTCATACATAGACAGACGTGGAGATGGATAAATGGATAGTTATGTAGATAATGAAAGGAGTGAATATAGCAGATTTACTAATGGAAGTGTGTGTGTGTGTGTGTGTGTGTGTGTGTGTGTGTGTGTGTGAAAAGGTAGATAGATAAGTCTATAGGTGGAAAGTTAGATGACAGACACATGGATATAGATATATAGATAATTAAGCAAACAGATAAGTGAATAAACAGGTAGTTGAATGGATAGATGTTTAGGTAGGCAGGTAAATAGTATATACTTGGGCATATCTATAAGCATAGGACAGCAAATTTACTGGATAAAAAGATATTTATTTGAATGACTGCCTATTGCTATATATTTTCTGTTATCAAGATAAAATAATACTGATGGGTCTTGAGAAATATATTTTGTCACTGGACTGTCACAAATGGGGTGTGGGGAGCGTGTGTGTGTGTGTGTGTGTGTGTGTGTGTGATAACAGAAAATCACCTTCATAAGAGTTGGGTGAGAGGCACAGATTTGAGCAATTCCTTCTCTAGTCAGACTCACTTAGCCCCTTAATCCCTTACCCTGGCAGCTGCTGGCCCAGGATGTGTTCAGATGCACAGAGCACTAATAAAAAAAAAAGAAAGAAAGAAAACACAGCTCAGGGCTCATGGCATCACAAGGGGAAAAAATCACCTATTTTCTGTAATAGATTGCGATCAAACAGCAACTGAACGTTTAGTGAAAGAGAAAATCAGGAAAAGGAACTCTGACTTGGTGGTCTTTAAGCTACAAAAGCAAACACAAGAGCATTGAAGGAGACTCAGACAGAGCCTTTCAAGACAGCCAGCTCTTGAAGGTTTATTCATCAAGCTCTTGGCAGAGTACTAGAGTATTTCCACCAAGGTTAAAAGCAAGTAAAAACAAACAGTAAGAAGCAATTCACCAACGGAAGATCTGTGTGTTGACATCAGAATTAAACACTTTTTCCCTCCTGCCTGTTTTCATGTGTCTGTACTGGCAAGGCTTGGGCTCTTTCTTTTATAAACTAGCAGAAAGGAAAATGAGAAAATAAGCTACTGAGCCTGGACACTTGTTGCTGCTCATTGGCCCTTTCTCCTCCTGACCCAATCAAACCTATTTTTCATTTGCTAACAGGGTGATTCTGACTTGCTCCTTAGTTGAAAAGTTGGAAATCAGGGAGTGGCCAAACCACTTAGATCATCCCATCTCCCTGGCCAGAGTGACTGCTCTGTTCTTGACACAGGATCTAGTATAGTCATTATTGTCATGATAGCCAATGTATCTCTTTTATTGGTAATTCAGTGATAATGGGTCTGGGTCTGGGCCTGGGCCTGGGCCTGTGTCTGTGTCTATGTTTTATCTGCATTATCTATGCTGTGGTGGTTTGAGTGAGACTGGCCCCTAGAGTCTCCTATATTTGGCTACTCGGTCCTCAGTTGATAGAACTGTTTGGGGAGGACTAGGAGGTATAGCCTTGTTGGAGGAGGTGTGTCACTGGGGGGTGGCTTGAAGTTTTAAGACTCATATGATCCTGAATCATAATGTGTATGCGTATTCATGTGTGTGTGGGGGGGGGGCTGCGTGTTCACATGTGTGTAGAGGCCAGAGATCAACATCAAGGGTCTTCCTCAGTCATTATCCACCTTAATTTTAGTGTCAGAATCTCTCACTGAACTGAAAGTTTGACAACTAGATGAGTTGGCCAGCAGTTCCCCAGAATGTTTCTACCTTCACCCTTGTAGTGCAGGATTAATTGGTGCATGCTATCCCACCTGATATTTTTGCTACCTTGCTGCTTGGTGTGAACTTGAGTCATCATGAATTCAAAGAAGGCATTTGGCCAACTAAGCCATCTCTTTGACCTTGTCTCAGTGATGTTTAGTGTATCAGCTCCCTATGTCTGCTGTAACAAAGACCACAAACTTACGGAAGCAAAACAATACCCATGGGTTGGTAACTGTAGGTAAGAATTTTGACATAGGTAAAAGGATAGATAGGTAGATGATAGATAGGTGTGGAACCATGAAAGGCAGCCTGGTTTCTGGTTGAGCTAGGTTTAAAACCCCAGTGACCCTGCAAGGAATGGTAGGCGTTTTGCCACACTCCTGGACACCAGGCCCCTGACACAAGGGCACAGCTTTCCATAATTCTGTGGCTATCAGTCACATAAGGGCAACACCCCAAGTCTCTCCACAGGTAGAGGAAGTGACCACAGGTCATGTATCCTCAGGACAGATCTCCATTTTAGTGAGGCACCTAAAGGCCTGAAGGGCTCAGCCAATTAAGTTCTTCTTTCCAGACACTCCTCCCTACAAAAGATATTGAACCTCAGGCATTCCCTGAGAAAGTAGGGTTCAGTTTTACTCATCACAACTCTCTGCCATAACAATAAATACTTTAACACCATAGACTGTCTCTTTTCATCAGGATCTACCATGGGAAACGATAGTCTTTGTCTAAACAGCTGGGTCTAGTCTCCCACAAAAGGCCTCTCAGTGCTCCTAGCCATGGCCTTCACCAAGCCAATCCACCTTCCAAACAAGACTCTCCTCCCTGCAGGACCCAGCCAGAGCTGCCATCTTTTCTCCTTTGGTCCCAGGCTAGATCCAGTCCATGGGCCCCACTCTGTTCTCAGCTCTTCTGCCACTCTCAGCAGTGTCTGGGTGACTTTAGAGTCTAGAGACCTGATGGCTCCAACCCCTACACAGGCCTCAGGACCCCTGAGCGGCTCCAACATTCCCTCAGGACCTCTGATTATGCTCCCCACTCCCAGAGCGGGGTCCTATGGCTTCTCATAGCCCAATGAGATAAACAGTCACAAACTCTCTCGTCCCGCCTCCACCAGCCACCCAAGCCCTGAGTCGAAACGGGACATGTTTTAACCCTGAGATATATACATAAGTAAATACATAAATTCACAGATAAGTCTAACAGTATGGTTGTGGATATAATTCAGTGGTATATTGTATGTCTAGATATATTTTACTGGGCTAAAATACAAGGTATTGGTGGGCTGTATTGCTTTTGGAAGTTTCTCAGAAAGAACACAGTTCCCTAAATTTGGTCTTTTTGGAGGATGCCCAATGTTGTCCTTTCTTCCATCTCCATGATCAGCATTATAAAACTTCTCTCTGCTTCAGAGTCATTTCTTTTTTCATATTTCTTTGGTATCCCTCCCTCAATTTAAGAATTCTTTTAGCCGGGCGTGGTGGCACACGCCTTTAATCCCTGGGAGGCAGAGGCAGGCAGATTTCTGAGTTCGAGGCCAGCCTGGTCTACAAAGTGAGTTCCAGGACAGCCAGGGCTATACAGAGAAACCCTGTCTCGGAAAAAAAAAAAAAAATTCTTTCAGCCCAGGTAGATAAAGCTGGATGCCCTCCCAACTGAAGTCCAGCTGGTCAACTGTGTTGATTCTAAGTTCACTGCCTTGAAGGAAAGCTGTCCCCATTCTGAGGTATCAGGCTGTGGGCATTCAGGGCAGGACTTTCTTCCTTCCTTATTTAAGTTGTTCAGGAATTTCCTCTTGACTCATCTCAGTGTGGCAAAGAGATGGTTCAGGAGAGATATGGAGTTAAATGGAATGAATGCTAGATCTGCTACTAATTCCTACTTCTTAGAGTAAGCAATGGAAAAAGGCAAGGGTTCGCCTAGGATTGGAAAGAATTGGTGTTAGGAACAAAGCGCTTCTTTTTGTGGGCAGGGCGAGGGTGAGAACTCCAGAGAGCTTGGGGGTGAATCATTTCAAACACTCTATGCAGTTCTTAATTAATGTTCAGATTAAATTTTATGTTCAAAGTGTTTTGCCTATATGTATGTATGTGCAATAAATGTGTGCCTAGTGCCTGTAGAGGCCTAAAGAGGATGTGGAACTCCCTAGAACTCGAGTTACAGATGGTTGAATATAAGCTTAAATTTTTTCACCATACTTTTAATAATGGTTCTTAAATGCATTAACCTCCTTTCTAGCCTGCCACTCACCAGAGGTAGTGGAAAAGAAAGGTTATTAGGATATGGGATATGGGATATGGGATATGGGTTATGGGATATGGGATATGAGATATGGGATATGGGATATGGGATATGGGTTATGGGATATGGGATATGGGATGTGGGATATGGGAAAAGTGGACCTGCTTAGAAATTGTTCTTTGGGAGTAGACATGGTGGAAATCCATGGCTCCAGCTGAATATGTAGCAGAGGATTGCCTTATTGATCATCACTGGGAAAGGAGCTACCTGGTCCTGTGGAGGCTTGATGACCCAGGGTAGGGGAATGCTAGGGCACTGAGGCAGGAGAGGGTAGGCAGGTGGGGGAGCACCTGAGAAACCCTCATAGAGGCGGGGGGGGGGCATAGAGGGTTTGTGGAGGGTAAACTGGGAAGGGGGATAACATTTGAAATGTTTGTTTGTTTGTTTGGTTTGGTTTGTTTTGGTTTTTTGAGACAGGGTTTCTCTGTGTAGCCCTGGCTGTCCTGGAACTCACTTTGTAGACCAGGCTGGCCTCGAACTCAGAAATCCACCTGCCTCTGCCTCCCAGGTGCCTGGATTAAAGGCGTGCGCCACCACGCCCGGCTTGAAATGAAAATAAATAAAATAACCAATAAAAAGTGAAAAAAAGAAAGGGATCTTAAAAAAAAAAACAAAAAGAAATTGTTCTTTGGTACAAATCCTATCTGCATCATCAGGAAATCAGCAGTTCAGTTCACAAGAGTCAACAGTGGCAGCTTGATCCACTCATATACACTTGACAAATTTACTAGCAGTCCTGTTCAATTGTGTCAGGATAGCAAACACAAGTCAGCAGTGGTGGAAGGACCCAGCAGAAACAACTAGGCCTCAGCCCAGTTGTCAAGAGTCAGCAGGAGCGACCAAGACCACTAGGGACACCAGGAGAGGTTCTGTGCCGCAGTGCCTCTCTCAAAGTGAAGATCAGCAAAGACATGAAACGAAGAAGCTTTGCAAAACTAGCCATTCAAGTCCCGATTACTGTCTGCTGAGTCCTATTTATATTCCTTTTACATATCACCTGTCTTTCAAGTGTCTTGCCACCTGTTTTGCCTGAGCAGGTGAGTCTGTCTTAGCAAATCTCCATTTGAGTCTATATCAGCTGGCATCACTCTGCCAATCAGTCGGGGTGCAAGGACGTGGCAAGAAGCCACCAGCATACCACCAGGAGTTTTGTGGTGCGTTTTTCTCTATGTAGTTATGACAAACAGAGCTCAGCTACACATGCTTTAGCAAAACATTCTTTCACCTGTGTCTGTTTCAGCAAAATGTCCCTTCACATGTCTGCCCCAGCAAATACCATCTGACACAATTGACCTTACAAAGAAACCACAAGTTTCCTAATTTTAGTTTTAGGCCACCTTATGGGTTATGGGACCTAAATCTGGGCTTTAGATGTATTTTTAAAATATATTACATTTCAATTTATTCAGAGTGTGTGTGTGTGTGTGTGTGTGTGTGTGTGTGTGTGTGTGTGTGTGCGCGCGCGCGCGCGCGCGCGTGTGCACATGCACTATGGCATGCGTATGTAGGTCAGAGTGCCACTGTAAAAGTCAGTTCTCTTCTTCTGTCGTATGGATCCCAGGGTCTCCAGTCATCAGGCTTGGAAGTATCCTGGCTTAATTCTTTGCTGCTGTGATAAAACATTGTCCATACAACTTGAGGAGGAAGATTCCATCATTGAGGGAAGCCAGGATAAGGAACACAAAGCAGAAACCTGGAGGCAGAAACTGAAGCAGAGACCATGGAGGGATGCTGCTTACAGAATTGTTTCTAGTCTCACTCCTCTTACATAGCCCATGCTCATCTGACTAGGAATGATACCACCAGAACTCAGCATACTAGCAATAAGGAAAATGTCTCAGAGACATCCCCATGGACCTATCTGTTGGAGGCAATTCCTTAATTCCTCAACTGAGGTTCCTCCTACCCAGCTGTGTTAATGTGACAACAAAGACCAGCCATCGAAGGCAACAACTGCCTTTACCTGCTAAGCTATTTCTATGCTGACCCCTTGAGCCCCTGCCAAGGCCATCTGTAAGGAAAAGCATATCCTGGGCAAGTAAAATGTGTTACAAAATGAACTCAGAATGAAAAGACAAACCTTCAAACTACATTTTTTTTAAAAAACAGCACAAATATTATAGAATTCAGATAAATTATATATTTTCCCATTATTACCTCTTTAGCAGGTGCCTACAGGATCCTTTTTGCTCACATCTTTTAGTTGCAAATTATTTTGATTGTTTCTCTTGAATCAAATCAACTCTTATGACAATTTTATAATTTTTTTCCAAAAAAGGGAAAGGAAGATAATTGTTTTGTTGATTGGAGTGTTTTTCTATTATTGTTGGTGTTTGTGCTACAAAAAGCACACAGTTTTAAACATTTTCCTGTTATGTGTTGTAGAGCTGGAGGCTTTTGTCCTAAACCTTCAAGACCTCCAATGAGCTTCATTTACTATGTATTCCATGTAAAAGGAGACCATGTAGCATCTAAAGTCACAGTATGTAGATTTTTATATATTTACATTGGTAGATATATTTATGTTTGTATTGTACCTAAATGAGTTACATATAATTTTGAGCATCTAATGATTGTATGAACTTTGTACTGATATAATTATGTTACTACTTCCCTACATTTCAATTTCTTTATATTGTAGTGTTAAGACATATACTGATTTTCTTTCTCTTGCTATGATAAACATCATAACCAAAGCAAGTTAGAGCAAGAAAGGATTTTATTTCAGTTTAAAAGTCTAGGCCATTGTCCATAATAGAAATAAGGGGAAGAACTCAAACAGAGACAATAGAGGGACACAGTTTGATCTGTGGCTCATGCTCAGGTAGCTTTCTTTGAACACTTGAGCTAATTTGCTTAGGAATGGTGCTGCCCTTGCTGGGCAGGGTCTCCCACATCAATCATCAATCAAGACAATTCATTGCAGACATTGCCACACATGCCATTCTAATCAAGATAATCATTCTGCTGAGGTCCCCACTTCCCAAGTAACTCTAGGTTATGTCAAATTGACAAAAGTAACCAGTACAGGATAGAATATGGGACCCTGAGCTAGCTAGAAAACACTCTACCACTAAACTATAACTCTAGTCCCAAATTCTAGTTCTGTGTTTATGTTGAATGTAGATTTTTTTTCCCATACAATATATTGTGACTACAGTTTCACCTCCCCATTCCTTCCTGGATCCTCCCCACTTCCTCCCCTCCCATCCAAAGGATTTTATATTATTTTTGTGTATATTTGTGTGCATATTATATGTGTACATGGAAATGTGTGCAGGTGCCTGTAGAAGCCAGAAGAGGAATCAAATTTCCTAGAGCTAGCATTCTGTATGGTTATGAGCTACTGAAGTGGGTGTTAGCAACCAAAGTTGGGTCTTCTGAAAGAGTAGCAAGTGCTAATAAATGCTTACCCATTGCTCTAGTCCTCATTATGTTAATTTTTTTACCACTACTCATATATAACCAAGACTGGAGGCAGGGGCATCCCTAATATATAAATTAAGCTTGGCACAACTGTAATCAGGCTGAGTCAAACCACTGATTGCCTCCATGTGATCCTAGCCACGTTTGCCTGCATGGTTCCCAGCATATTACAAGGAGACAAAATTACAGAGAGATATGTGAAACTTTATGAATAGAACATGCCAGATTTTGCTCTTACCTTGAGACAAACCTGATGAAGTTATTTTCAGTACACCAAGTCCCTTCCTGTCCTAGATCCTGCTGATGTTCCAGATTTTACTACCACTCAAGACCACACTTCTGTCAGTAAATTCCCTCAGAGTCACTTTTCATATACTGAACTCATTGGAACTATGATGGCATTTCTGCTTATCCTTTCCATCTGATTTGTGGTAAATATGCACAGAGGTTAGCACACATATTCCTTGAAGCACTTCAAGCCCTGGCTCATAGCGACCCTGAAATTCTCCATGGAAGTGATTGAAAACTACTACAGTATGCCATGGTCAATCCAAGTAAGAGCTCAGCTCACATTCTTGGATGGATTAATAAAATACTTGAGCCATTTCAGTAATAGCATCTTATTTAGGCTTTCTGTCAGGAGCCATAATGGGACAAGCTAATAACTAGCAGGTGATCAACCTGAAGTGGCCTACCTCAGATTATTATATAATCTGTGACAGGTGAGCCCTCATTAAGCAAGGCTGTGAGGGACTCATTTTAGGAAAGATTCCTGCTATTAATATGCTTTTCCTGCTATTATTAAACATACATAACAATCACTAAGTAGGAGCACACCTTTGAAGCAGATCTCTACAGATCCACAAAGATGTACTATCTTGTAGTGATGCTATATTGACAAATATATGACTTGAATTTTAATGATGATCCTATAAAAATTCCTAAAATTATATCTGTGATTATTAAGCTTTTTTTTTTTTTATAATGGGACTGCTATTTGGTCATTTTCTGATAGTCAAAGCTGCAATGAGAACTCTGTCAGTCTCCCAAGTGTCACCAGCTCTTAGATGGTAACCAGACTTTCTCCTACCAGAGCACATTCCAAGAGGTTGTAAAACAATTAATCAAAGGTCATTAAAAGGGAACTAACAATTTATTATAGGTGTTAGTACAGAAGATAAAGTATTGACTAGGTTTATTTATACAAAACTTCACTAATAACTTAGTTATGGTTTTAAACCTTCAGTGAACCTGTGGAGCTGAGACAGGTGATGGATGTTTAGCCATATAATTACTCCTAATGGATATATATATATATATATATATATATATATATATGCATGTAAATAGTCACCATTGTAAACTTCTATTTCAATTTATGATTTGATTTTTTGTGTGAACTTTGTAACATGTGATCATGTATTCTGAAAGATGTATTGAGGACAAAGAGAAAACATGAGAATCATCAATAGAGAACCTTCGATAGAGGAGACCTTTTTTGCCTTTCCCCACCTAGACTAGAATCCTTTCCCTTTCCCCACTTAGGGAATATTTCCTCCCCCCACCCCCACCCCTGCTTAGGATCTTTCCGTTTTTCCCCTTAGATAGCTTTCATAGGAAACTTTTTACAAGGTAGTAATAAACTTTATATTCACTTATCTAAGTGTCTTCTCTTTCTGAGAGACACTTACTAGCAGGCTGAAAGTTAGAGCCCAGCAGTTGCTGCTGAGATAGACAAGGCTATTTACTTAATCCTTTGTGGCTTGAAGAAGAGGTGCTATCTGCCAGAAACTGAAGTTTCTGGCCTCAGAGGATCACAGAAGACAGGTCAGCTACAATAGCATAGTAACTTAGGCTTAGATAAGTAACCTTTTATTATACAGCAACCCTAAATATTTCGACAAAGTCCTACCCTCCGCCTAACCTCTTCCCCCACTGCTGCCTCAAGAGGAACCGACAAGAAAGAAGAACATCCTAAGAAGGAATGAAGTATCCACACGCTGGTCTCCCTTCGTGAGTCTCTTGTGTTTTGCAAATTGTATCTTGTGTATTCTAAGTTTCTGGGCATTAGTCCGATTATCAGTGAGTGCATATCATGTGTGTTCTTTTGTGATTGGGTTGCCTCACTAAGGATGATATTCTCCAGATCTGTCCATTTGCCTAAGAACTTCACAAATTCATTGTTTTTAATTGCTGAGTAGTACTCCATTGTATAAATGTACCACATTTTCTGTACCCATTCCTCTGTTGAGGGACATCTAGGTTCTTTCCAGCTTCTGGCTTCTTAGAATGGAAAACAAAATACCCATGGAAGGAGTTAGAGAGATAAAGTTTGGAGCTGAGATTGAAGGAAAGACCATCCAGAGACTGCCCCACCTGGGGATCCATCCCATATACAACCACCAAACCCAGACACTATTGCATATGCCAGAAAATTTTTGCTGACAGGATCCTGATAAAGCTATCTCTTGTGAGGCTATGCCAGTGCCTGGAAAATACAGAAGTGGATGCTCACAGTCATCTATGGGATGAAACACAGAGTCCCTAATGAAGGAGCGAGAGAAAGTAACCAAGGAGCTAAAGGGGTCTGCAACCCTATAGGAGGAACAACAATATGAAGCAACCAGTACCTCCAGAGCTGTGTCTCTAACTGAATATGTAGCAGAGGATGGCCTAGTCAGCCATCAATGGGAGAAGAGGCCCTTGGTCTTGCAAAGATCATATGTCCCAGTACAGGGGAATGCCAGGGCCAGGATGTGGGAGTGGGTGGGTTTGGGATCAGGGCAGGGGGAGGGTATAGGGTACTTTGGAGATAGCATTTGAAATGTAAATGAATAAAATACCTAATAAAAATAAAATGAAGAAAAAAAGAAAGAAAGAAAGAAAGAAAGAAAGAAAGAAAGAAAGAAAGAAAGAAAGAAAGAAAGAAAGAAAGAAAGAAAGAGCATTCCACACTGGGGCTGGCCCCAGCAGATTTCTATTACTATGATAAAACACCATGACGGAGGGTGATTTGAGGGGGTGGGGAAAGGTTTATTTACCGTATGCTTCCACGTCATAGTCTACCATTGAAGGAATTCAGGACAGAGAATAGAGGCAGGCGCTGAAGTAGAAGCCATGGAAGGTGCTGCTTACTGTCTTGGTCTTCTTGGCTTGTACATCTTGTTTTTGTTTGTTTGTTTGTTTGTTTTGTTTTGTTTTGTTTTTATAGCATCCAGGACCACCACCAACCCAGGGGTAGCACCATTCACAGTGAACAGAGCCCTCTCACATAAATCATCAATTATGATAATTGCCAATGGACTACCCATAGCCCAATATAACAGGGGCATTTACTCAATTGAGTTTTCCTCTTCCAAAATAAATCTAGCTAGTGTCACCTTGACATAAAACTAGCCAGAACAACTCAACTACCATATGAAAAGTCTGATGACGGGTTGAGGGACTATATTCACCAAAATTCATTCTCTATCCCTTCCATGAATTATTTATATTCCACACTTGGACAAGTTATAAGTCTCTGTATTAACAACTGCTCAATGCAAACAAAGCATCTCTAACCAAAACTGATAGAAGACCAAGTCTATTAGTAGAAACATAAATATTTAGAAAGTAATTTGACAGTGTGACTGCTTAGCAAGACAACAACCATAGCTTCCCCTTGCGGCCTATTATCTTCTCAGTGCCAGGCATTTGAACATATCCACAGTACCAGGTGTTGAAATTCCTCCTGTGGACTTGATATCCAATCCAAAGATGTTGGATGTCCCCATAACTGCTGTGCCACCATTGCGCCACTTTTCACATCTTGCCAGCACATCAGAACTGTAGCATACAGGTTTCAGAGCTGGTTAAGTCCACTTATGTCTTTTCTTCCATAGCAGACTGAACAGCACCTTCTGGTATTGTATAAGGTAGCACAGAGAGTGTCTCCTTATCAATCAAAGGTTGATTTCTCTGTGTCTTGAATAGAGTGAGTGGTATCTTCAACCATAGAGTTGTACCATGTAGCCTTGGTGGATAACTAAAATCCATGTCAATATGTAATGGTTTGGTCTAGTGTTGCTTATATTCTAATGCTAAATACTAGCTCTCAAGATTTGGTTGCCCCCAACAACAAGCAGATATTCACGTACACTTAGTAATGCTGTGTAAGCCTTGCTCCCCTATTTAACCTGTCAATAAAAGACTAAAACCTGTGATTAGGCAGCAGAGGGATAAAGGGTAAGACTTGAGGATCCAGCAAAGGGGTTTGAGGTATAGAGCAGAGGAGGAGAAAGAGGAAAAAGAAAGAGTGGGAGGAGGATGAGAAGAAATAGAAGGAGATGGAGACAAAGAAGGAGGAGAAAAAGAAGGAGAAAGAGAAGAAGAAGAAGAAGAAGAAGAAGAAGAAGAAGAAGAAGAAGAAGAAGAAGAAGAAGAAGAAGAAGAAGAAGAAGAAGAAGAAAGGACATGGAGGTGGAGGAGGTAACCATGAAAGAATATGGACCATGAGCACATGGCCAGGAAAAACAGCAAATAATGAAGAACATTATGGCTGGGAAGTGAGTTAGAATAGATATAGATTCAAACCTGTCCAATCTAAGCTTATAACTTGTAAATAAAATACTTGGATTCGAGTGTCTCTTATACAGGCTATATAGACTGTTTAATTTACTAATGTATGCATTTAAAATTAAAATTCCTTTAAGATTTTTTAAAACTTTTTATGTGTTTGTATGCTTGCATGAGATTGTATGCACCATGTGTATTCAGTACCTTTCAGAGGTCAGAAGAAGGCAGTGGAGCCCCTGGCACTAGAATTACAGAGATGTGTGATAACACTTGGGTAATGGAATTCAATCTTAGGTCCTTATCCATTTCTCCATACTCCTGCATACTTATAATAGACTTATAAACTAGTGGATTTCATAAAGCTTCTTCATACAACATTTTTGGGCTGATGTTTGCCTCTCCTCTCTACCTGGAGATAATGGGGGTGTTCAGTCTGTGTTCCCCTGGATGGAAAACAGCAGAGTTTGGGATGATTGCTGTGTTTCCCAGCTCTGTGCCCAGGCAGCCCTGGTGTATTGCTGGGAGTTGGGAATGGGGTCCTGTTCTGACCTTCCCTGGGAGAGGCTGGTAAGTGTGGAACCCAGTTTGATTCCCAGTGAATGCCAAGAGTACAAAGGGACTGGGAAAAAAGGTCTTCTCCAGGAGATTTTGGCATGCCTCTTTACCATGAATTTCTATCTCCCCCAGGCGATCCTTGATGAAGAGATGGTCTTCACTGGTTCAAACTGCTTTATTTGATGGCAAAAGTGAATGCATATACCTTATTCCGGGTGAACTGGGGATTAAATACCTTTTGCAGGAAGGAATTCCCAGGAAGAGTAGCTAATTGGCTGAACACTCAGGGTCTATCTAGATACCCCATTAGTGTAGAGAATGCTAGGTTTTATGCTATGATTGAATGCCATGATCTTTTATGTGATATGTAATGGTTACATGTTCCAAAGCAGGTAGAGCTTGGCAGGGAGCTGGCCCCATGCCTGCCTTACTCAATGATAAGTTTTATAGGGTTTGGCCTAACTCTGTCTGGTGACACAGTCCACCTGCCCCACACATCCTTACTTTTGGCTTACCCACGTTCTTCTTTCACTCTCCCCAGTTTTGCAATCTGTATTTACAGCTTAACCCTGAATATACCCCCTTCTCCGTTCATGGCACCTATCATCCTTTTAATTGAAGTTCTTTCTACTTCAGTTGGAAGATAATAGGCTTCCACATAACTTTCTCATACATCCTTCACTTGGTTAAGTCTTTTTCCAAGACTGCATTTTCCTGTCTCCACCACCCTCTATGGTTAAATATTTCTATCTCCAGTATTCCCTTCTCTACTTCCATTTTAACTGTGTTTTAATATCCACCCTCCTTCAACACACCCTCCCCCTAATAGTGCACTTTTAGTGTTTGGACTAAACATATAAAACCAAAACAAAATAATTGAAGCTAAGGTCCAAGTAGCAGAGAGAATATGCAATGTTTGTCTCTCTGGACCTGAGTGACCTTATTCTGTATAATATTTTCTAATTATAGGCATTTACCTGCAAATTTCATGATTTTATTTAGAAAAATGTGAGAAACATTCCACTGTGTGTATAGAGCATATTTTCTTTACCTATCAATAAGTTAATAGGAATCTAGGTTGGTTCCGTTTCCTAGCTGCTGTGAACTGAGCCACACTGAACATGGGTGAGCAAGTGTCTTTGTAGTAGGATGAAAAGCGCTTTGGCTTTATGCCAGGAGCAATAGAGCTGGGTCATACCCAAATTTTGTTTTTAGTTTTTTTCGAAAACTTCCAGACTGATTTTCACAGTTGCTATATTAGCTAATATTCCCACCAAAAACTGTATAACAGCTCCCCTTTCCCCACAGATAGCAATTTGTTTGTGTTGTTGTTGATTTGGTTTTTTTTTGTTTGGTTTCTTTTGTTTTGTTTGCATTTTTGATGACAGCTATTGTGATAGGAGTGAAATGATGGCCAAGTGTGTTGATGGTTTTTTGAAGTGTTTAATATCCACATCTACTCCATTGTTAAAAGGCTCCTATAATGAAGATACGTGCATGTGTTTGTGCACATTCATATGTCTGTAAAAGCATGTGTGTGTCCACATACATGTAGAGTTAAGAGGACTCTGGGTATTTCTCAAACACCATCCACCTTTTTTGTGACAATGTGTAGCTCTGGACTGGAGTTCACCAGATAGGCTAGGCTCACTGGCCAGTGAGCCCTAGGGACCAGCCTGTCTCTGCCTACCCAGTACTGGGATTACAAGTGTGTGTCTTGAGGATTAAATTAAAGTTTTTACACTTGCAAGACAAACACTTTTCAGCCAGAGCCATTACTCCAGCTTGACAAACATGAAGGATGGATGAATATATTTTGAGGATGAATATTGCCCAGGATCCTGGTGAGCTATCCTTCTGTCCTTTGCCACAGCAGACACAGCCCCCCAAAAGCATATTAGGTTACTACTGAGAACCACCCCAGGAAGTATAGAATGAATTTTCTTTCTAGAAAACTTCTCCTTCTTTACAAAACATCCACAGAGCATCTTAGATGTTTTTAGTACTCTATAAAGCAGCCAAAAGACAACAATGAACATAACCAGAAAAAGATTTTGACTTCTACCAGAAAGATTAGTATGCATCCTGTCTGGCACTCTCTTCTATATTATCTCTGTCTTTCCTTGACTCTGGGCTATTTCACCATCCTATAAATTGTAGAAAACTGACAGTATTTGCAAATTATTATTATTCATAAAAATGCAAATTATGTCCCATGGAATATGATGGGTTTTTGTCCTGTGGATATTGGCCAGTTTGGCCAATTTTAGTCCTATTTATAATTTATTTTGAATATTTCTCATGCCTATTTATTTTTACCTGCCATTGGGATTCTTCTTTGAAGTTTTTGTAACATCCTACAGGTTACAGCCTGCATCAATTAGAGAAATACATAAAATATTTGACATGTGTTCATGCTATATTCATAGTAAAAGTCAGGATTTTACTATTTTAAGCATGTTTTACCTGTAGTTGCACACCATGGACTACATTGATATACAGAAATAAGCATGTTTACCATTGATGAATTTCTTACAATACCTTGTCAGGCTCTTTAGAAGCCTAAGCATCTATAATATAGAGTACTGATGCCGTTTGATCAGGACAGAAGCTATGAAGGTGCTGTAATATTGAACAAAGTCATGTTTACCATGTGTGTGCAATGTGTGTAGGCCTAAGGAGGAATTGGGAAGCGAGTTTGCTTGTCAGGAAACAAGAGTTCAAGATCATTTCTCCTGGAGGAAAGCCAGGGTCCCAGGCTTTAGACATCACTTCAGAGAAGCTGTGATATTAGCCAGCTGCCCCTGCCTGTGCTGCATGACAAGAGAGTCTGTCAGGAAATGATCTTCAAACAGGAGAATCCAAGGGCTTAAGAAGACAGAGCTGAGAACCTGGGGGCTTCCTGTCCCTCACCTTCCTTTCCTGGGACAAGTGTTCAGATTGCCTGCTTTGATGATCAGTCAAATGGTGACCTTTGAAGTACCTCCACTCCAGGCCTGGTGGATGAGCACTTCAGAAAGTAGTAGCATCTTTAAGATAGAAGCAACTTGATGTTTCTTGGTAACCGCTATAGGTCATTAAACCTATTTCCATCAAATTTGAAAAGGGTCATCTTGAGCCATTGTGATGTCTGTGGTGACACACTTGGCTGTGTCCTTACCCTACATGGTATGATCTTCCTCTGAGACATAAGAAGGTGTGACCATAGTTAAAAAGTCAATCACAGCTCTGCACATGAGTACTGCAGAGTTCACACTCATCCTTCATGGTAGCACAGGCCTGTAATCCCATAATTTGAGATGCTGGAGCAACAGGATGGAGGGATTAAGGCTAGCCTAGGTTACACAGGAAGCTGTCCTAGAGTGGCTCTTGCCGCTCAAGTGTGATAACCAGAGTTGGATTCCCCAGAACTCACCTAAAATACCCAGTGAGCTTGGTGACCAGCTTGTGATCCCATCCTGGGAAGACAGAGGCAGGACGGCAGGAGTCCCCAGAGCAAGCTGCCTAGAGAGGGTAACCATATCAGAGAGCTCTGGGTCTGATTGAGTACCTGACTCAGTAGTTGGGTAATAGTGGTGCACGCCTTTAAGTCCAGCACTTGGGAGGCAGAGGCAGGCAGATTTCTGAGTTCGAGGCCAGCCTGGTCTACAAAATGAGTTCCAGGACAGCCAGGGCTGTACAGAGAAACCCTGTATCGAGAGAGAGAGAGAGAGAGGCCGGGCGTGATGGCTCAGCAGGTAAAGACACTTACCCCAAGCCTGACAACTTGAATCTGAATGCAGAAGGAAAGGTTCACTTTCCACAAGTTGTTTTCTGACCTCTTCATGCACTGTGGCATTCTCACATGTATACACACACACACACACACACACACACACACACACACACACACACCCTACTAAATAAATGAAAATATTTTAGAGGGATGGGCTTCCAATTTCCTCCTCCTTCTCTTCCTCCCCCCTCTCTTCTTCTTCTTCTTCCTCCTCTTCTTCCTCAATTCAGGCTAATCTGGGTCTCTGTTTAAACTGGAATAGCCCATTCCCTTTCATGTTCAATATTCTCATTTTCACTAACCTTTCCAGGTCACCCCATCACACGCTGTCCCTTCCTTAAGCTCTACTGTTTTTATTGTGCAGTGTTATGGGATGATCATGTTCTGCCAATGGCCACTCTCAAAGAAATGGCCTCTTCTAAAGAAACTGTTAGCTGAGATCAAGGGAATAGGCTACAACATTAATTAAAGATATTTCTCTATATTCTTTTAAAGTTCAAAGGGTACAGGAATTCCTGTTGGTTTTGACATCAAAACCAAAATGGTTGACAAGGAAAACAAACATCCTTCTCTGAGCTGAATTGAGCAAAAGACAGAAAAAGAGAGGTACCTATGGACTTTTGCCCTGAAGCTCAGGACTTCCCAGTTCCAGGCTTTCCTAACCATGGATTATGATATGTGTGTGTATGTATGTATATATATATATATATATATATATATATATGCATGTATATATGATTGTATACATACATATATATGAATGAATGTACATATAGATATACATATGTATATATCCACATATATGTATATATACATAGATATATATGATATTATATATATATATTTGTGTATATATATATATATATATATATATATATATATATATATATATATATTACTGATTGCTTCTTTAGAGATCCCTGATGACTACAGATATATTATGTATTTTTCAAAGTAACAATCCAAAGGTTTCTATTGAGCTCTTAAATTATCTGAGACTCTAAGCTTAGGAAATCATTTTGGCATATAACCCATGGTCCTAACTCTTATGTACTTAGAGATAGAAAGTGAGATATTTCTGTCTTATCTCTCATTTGTTGCTCTTCTTTGATTTTCTCAATAGATGGAGAATGTTTAAGAGCATGTCTATCTCATTCACTACTTCATTCTTGCCTCACACCATCTGTCCTGTGTTTCAGTTGCTGGGGAACATTTCTAGGTTGTATTCAAAACACACGAAAAAAATAGAAGTTGAATTGAAATGAATTATTTGGCAATAGTTATTCAGCAAATAAGATTTACTTTGTGCTTTTCTTTTACTTGTTAGGCAAGCACCCAACTGCTGAGTTATGGCAGCCTTTCCTTTGCATTTTTTTTAATGTGGTGCACTATGCTGCAGATTAAGGATACTGTGGTGAAGAAGGCAGATAATATGCCCCCACCCTGTCTGTCTATCTGCCTGTCTGTCTGTCTGTCTGCCTGTGGGTGGGTAGGTATGTCAGGAAAGTGTGTACATACAACAAAACAGATATATTTCACATATTAGACACAATAGAAAAACACCGCCTTTAATTTAGTATACATAGCCAGTAAGTGTATATATTCTAATTAGCAATTGTTTACAGTAACCTGCTGTCTTTTGTAGTGATGGACTTAGATTTGGGCATATAATCCAGTTCTAACCCATGGGAAATTGTAAAATCCTTGAATGTAGGTGATATCGCCCTATGGGCTGGAGTCAGAGGCTGAACAAAGCAAAATGCAGCTGTGCACAAGCCTGTATCTCTCTGCCTCCTGCTTGATGCCATGTGACCAGCTACTTTATGCTCCCGAGACCATGTCTTCTACATCTTAGACTCTATTCTTCCTAAGCTACTTCAAGCAAGTATTTTGTCAGAACAACGAGGACACAACTAATATAAGCATGCTAGTGTTAATGCATGTTAAAGCAACCAATTAAATACCTGGCATTTGGAATTCCAGCCAAAGGGGAGATAGGAATTAATTATAATAACAGAATCAACAATACAGAAAGCATTGAGTTAATTCTTGTTCTTTTTTGTTTGGTTGGTTGTTTTTTTTGCTAAGAATCAGCTCTGAAAGTAACCAGTCCAGAGGTGTTTTCTGTTTTCCTTTATTTGAAATAATCAGGATAACAATTTTGTCCTTACAAATTGAGTTTGTTTTCCAAGGTGTTTACTGGAGCCTTACAAGAAGCTTAATCAGTTTCCCATGAATTAATGATGGCTATCAAATGGGGGAGGGGTAAGGAGAATGAATTCCAAATAAATACTTATTGCATAATTAAAGTTGCAAGAAAACACTATGAATAAAATATATTTATATTTGCAATGCATAGAACTGTGGGGCAACAGAGGGAACTTTTTGGTGTTTTTTTCTTTCTTTCTATTTTTTTTTTTATAAGAACACTAAACAGTGTTAAATTAGTAATGGGTTGAATACATTTCTTAATTATGTTGTGGCCATTGTGCTCAGAAACACCATTTGCAATAAATTGAGTCCCATTTGTATGCGTGCAATACAAGGAGAAATTGACTGTATTCTGAAAACCCTAATGCACTCCTGGGAATGCAGGTTAATGCCATCTGCTGTTTAGAATGAGGCCTTGGTCTCAGAGCCTGCAGTTGCATTAAGACTTATCATGTAGTCTTTTCATCCAGGCAATGATGATGGGAGATTTACATAATCCTGCCACAAGAAGAAATGCACCCTTCAGGGCTCTGCAGGAAACAAAAGGAAGTATGGATAGTTATATGAGGAAAGTGGACAAAGTTCATATGTTCAACATTTTTTGTTGTTATTTACAAAGGGAAAATGTATAGTATTTTTCTTAAATAAGGGCAAAAATTGTATGTTGTCTCTCATGTGTGTGTGTGTGTATATATATATATATATATATATATATATATATATATATATATATATATATGATATATGTGACATGAAACCTGAAAGGTGACTATTTAAGAGGACAAGTAGGAGGAGGCATCTAAAAAGAAAAAAATTGGTAGACAAGTATGGAAATATCACGATTAAATCCAATACTTTTGTATACTAAATCAAAGGTGGAATAAAACAAAGAAAATGCAACTTTCTTATGGAAAAGATTATAAAATAAACTAATGCAAGATCACAAAACAAGTCCTAATCTAAATCATTATCATTGAAATGTTTGAATCTAACATTATTTGGAAGAGCGTTGTCATGAAATATGATCCTATGAACTATGAGAATGAAGTCAGTTTAAGAAATTCAAGGGCAAGTATATGCCCAAAGACAGGAGGATATATGAAGAAAATGCTTGAGGAAGGAGATGCAACAGAAACTGCCCCTCCCCCTCCAGATCTCCCAGGGACTAAACCACCAACCAAAGAGTACTTATGGAGGGACTCAAGGCTCCAGACGCATATGTAGCAGAAGATGGCCTTGTGAGACATCAATGAAAGGAGAGGTCCTTGGTCTCATGAAGGCTCTATGCCCCAGTGTAGGGTAATGCCAGGGCCAGGAAGCAGGAGCAGGTGGGTTGGTGAGCAGGGGAAGGGGGAATGGGATAGAGGGAGTTTTGGAGGGGAAATGAGGAAAGAGGATAAAATTTGAAATGTAAATAAAGAAAATATCTAATAAAAATAATTTTAAAAAGGAAAATAAAAGAAACTATCTAGGTTCTGTTTCCATGGGTATACTGTTTGGTACAATGTAGAACAGCAAGAAAACCAGGGGGAAAAAGACAGCAAGGTGGTCTGAGATGGGGGTGATGTGTCTGTAAACCACATAATGCAACTCATGGCCACACACCTACAGAAACCATGAGAAACCAGGGAAGAGTTTACACTTCTCTTCCATGTTGGTGAAGTAACAGTTCTCTCATTTGAAGCCAAGAAGTTCATGGTTACATGTCTGGCCTGCAAAAAGTAATCCAAACTGGAATGAGACACAGAAAAGAGCTGTGGGTCTCTATATCTCCATATATGTGAGGCATGGGCATGTAAGATGGGGACAGTTTGTGAGCCCTGCTTTGGGGAGAGGGAAACAGAAGCACAATGAAACTAAAGCAGCTTACTAGAGGAAGTTAGGGGAGGCTGTTCGCTTGCTTTGCTTTGCTTTGCTTTGCTTTGCTTTGCTTTGCTTTGCTTTGCTTTGCTTTGCTTTGCTTTGCTTTGTTTAAGTTACATTTACCCCAAGTCAATGCCAACCTCATGCTTACACTTGAGCTCAAGACCTCTCATTTGGAGGCCAAAGGACAACTTTTAGAAGTTGGTTCTCACCTTCCACCATGTGAATTCCAGGGATCAAAGTTAAGTCAGCTTTACTTAATTAGTGATCTTGCCAGCCCCACCTTGTGATTCTGAACCCTGGCATGATGGCTAGTTTTTATGCCAACTTGACTAAATTGGGGTCCCATGAGACGAATCTTCTTTTTTTTTTTTGGCTTTTCGAGACAGGGTTTCTCTGTTTCTCTGTCTGGCTGTCCTGGAACTCACTTTGTAGACCAGGCTGTCCTCAAACTCAGAAATCCGCCTGCCTCTGCCTCCCAAGTGCTGGGATTAAAGGTGTGCACCACCACACCCAGCTCAGACGAATCTTCTTTTCCTTTCATTCTTCCAGCATACATTACACCCTGACTGCAGTTTTCCATCCTTCACTCTTCTTGGTCCTCTCCACTCAGATCCCTTCTCCACAAATTCATTTCTTCTCTGGTTCCCCTTATGAAAGAGTAGGTCCCCCAGGGATAGCAACCCAACATGGCATAACAAAATAAGACAGGAGTATCCCACAGAACCTCATATCAAGGCTGGACAAGGCAACCAAGTAGGAGGAAAGGCATCCCAAGAGCAGGCCAATGAGACAGAGACAGCCCTGGCAAACTCCACTGCTAGGAGTCCCACAAGAGTATCCAACTACACAACCATAATATCTATATAGAGGACTGATATCTCAAAGCCATATGAGATCTGCGATTTTTGTTTCAGTCTCTTTGATCCCTGGGCCTTTCTTTGTTGATTCTGTGGCTGTGGATTGCATTCTTATGATCTCCGCTATCCCTCTTTTTTTTTTTTTTTTTTAATTCTGAATTTCCTCTTTTAATTTTACCCCACTCCTCTGGTGGTTTGGATTTTCCAGGTATTCTAGGTATATCTGTTTTTTTATTTTAATTAGATATGTTCTTTATTTACATTTCAAATGTTATCCCCTTTCTTAGTTTCCCCTCCAAAAATCCCCTATTCCCTCCCTTCTTCCCCCTGCTCCCCAATCCACTCACTCCAGCTTCCTGCTCTGGCATTCCCCTATACTGTGGCACAGAACCTTCACAGGACCAAAGGCCTCTCCTTCCATTGATGACCAACTAGACCATTTTCTGCTACAAATGCAGCTAGAGCCATGAGTCCCACCATGTGTTTTCTTTGATTGGTGGTTTAATCCCAGGGAGTTCTGGGGCTACTGGTTAGTTCATATTGATGTTCCTCCTATGGGGATGCAAAACCCTTCATCTCCTTGGGTACTTTCTCTGACTCCTTCTTTGGGGACCCTGTGTTTTGTCCAATGGATGGCTGTGAGCATCTACTTCTATATTAGTCGGGCACTGGCAGAGCCTCTGAGGAGACAGCTGTATCAGGCTCCTGTCAGCAAGCTCTTGTTGGCATCCGCAGAAGTACTTGGGTTTGGTGGTTGTTTATCGAATGGATCCCCAGGTGGGGTAGTCTCTGGATGGTCGTTCCTTCAGTCTCTGCTCTGAACTTTGTCTCTGTAACTCCTTCCATGGGTATTTTGTTCCCCCTTCTAAGAAGAATCGAAGTATCCACACTTTGGTCTTCCTTCTTCTTAAGTTTGATGTGTTTTCCAAATTGTTTCTTGGATATTCTGAGCTTCTGGCCTAATATCAAGTTATTAGTGAGTGCATATCATATGTGTTCTTTTGTGATTGTGTTACCACTCTAAGGATGATATCCTCCAGATCCATTCATTTGTCTAAAAATTTCATAAATTTATTGTTTTTAATACCTGCGTAGTAGTCAATTGTGTAAATGTACCATAGTTTTTGTATTCATTCCTTTGTTGAGGTACATCTGGGTTCTTTCCAGCTTCTGGCTATTATAAATAAGGCTGCTATGAACATAAGGCTGCATGAGTCGATATTACATGTTGGAGTATCTTCTGGGTATATGCCCAGGAGTGGTATTGCTGGCTATTCCAGTAGAGCTATGTCCAATTTTTGAGGAACCGCCAAGCTGATTTCCAGAATGGTTATTACAGCCTGCAATCCCACCAGCAATGGAGGAGTGTTCCTCTTTCTCCATATCCTCACCAGCATCTGCTGTTACCTGAGTTTTTACTCTTAGCCATTCTAAGTGGTATGAGGTACAATCTCAGGGTTGTTTTGAGTTTGCATTTCCCTGATGATTAAGGATGTTGAACAAGTCTTTAGGTGCTTCTCACCCATTTAGTATTCCACAATTGAGAATTCTTTGTTTAGCTCTGTATTCAATTTTTAATGGGATTATTTGGTTCTCTGGAGTCTAATTTCTTGAGTTCTTTATATAAATATATCAGATATTAGCCCCATATTGGGTTTTGCATTGGTAAAGATCTTTTCCCAATCTGTTGGTGGCCTTTTTGTCTTATTGACAGTGTCCATTGCCTTACAGAAGCTTTGCAATTTTATGAGGTCCCATTTGTCAATTCTTGATCATATAGCACAAGCCATTGCTGTTCTGCTCAGGAATTTTTCCCCTGTGCTCATATCTTCAAGACTTTTCCCCATTTTCTCCTCTATAAGTTTTAGTGTCTCTGGTTTTATGTGAAGTTCCTTGATCCACTTAGACTGAGCTCTGTACAAGGAGATAAGAATGGATCAATTCACATTCTTTTACATGATAACCGCCAGTTGTGCCAGTACCATCTGTTGAAAATGCTGTCTTTTTACCACTGGATGGTTTTAGCTCCTTTGTCAAAGAACAAGTGACCATAGGTATATGGGTTCATTTCTGGGTCTTCAGTTCTATTCCATCGATCTACCTGTATGTCACTGTACCAGTACCATGTAGTTTTAATCACAATTGCTCTGTAGTACAGCTTGAGGTCAGGCATGGTGATTCCACCAGAGGTTCTTTTATTGTTGAGAATAGTTTTTCCTATCCTAGGTTTTTTGTTATTCTAGATGAATTTGCAAATTGCCCTTTCTAACTCAGTGAAGAATTGAGTTGGAATTTTGATGGGCATTGCATTGAATCTGTAAATTACTTTCAGCAAGATAGCCATTTTGACTATATTAATCCTGCCAATCCATGATCATGGGAGATCTTTCCATCTTCTGAGACTTCAAGTACTATATTGAATAGGTAGAGAGAGTGGGCAGCCTCATCTAGTCCCTGATTTTAGTGGAATTGCTTCAAGTTTCTCTCCATTTAGTTTGATGTTGGCTACTGGATTGCTGTATATTGCTTTTATTATGTTTAGGTATGAGCACTGAATTCCTGAATTTTCCAAGACTTTTATCATGTATGGGTGTTGGATTTGTCAAATTCTTTCTCAGCATCTGATCTGATGATCATGTGGGTTTTTTTCTTTGAATTTGTTTATATAGTGGATTATGTTGATGGATTTTTGTATATTAAACCATCCCTGCATTCCTCGGATGAAGCCTACTTCATCATGGTGAATAATCATTTGATGTGTTCTTGGAATTATTTCAATATTTTTGAAGCATTTGAGACCTGTTTTGTGACCAAGATGGTCATTTTTTGAGAAGGTACCATTAGGTAGGTGCTGGATAAAATATTCTATAGATATATATTAAATACATTTGTTTCATAACTTCTGTTAATTTCACTGTGTCTCTGTTTAGTTTCTGTTTCCCGGATCTTTCCATAGATGAAAGTGGAGTGTTGAATTTTCCCACTATTATTGTGTACATTGCAATGTCTGCTTTGAGCTTTACTAACCTTTCTTTAATGAATGTGCATTTGGAGCATAGATGTTCAGGATTGAGAGTTCATCTTGGTAGATTTTTACCTTTGATGAGTATGAAGTGTCGATCCTATCTTCTTCGATAAATTTAGGTTGAAAGTTAATTTAATTTGATATTAGAATTGCTACTCCAGTTTGTTTCTTGGGACATTTGCTTGGAAAATTGTTTTTCAGCCTTTTACTCTGAGGTAGTATCTGTCTTTGTTCCTGAGGTGGGTTTCCTGTATGCAGCAAAATGTTGGGTCCTGTTTACTAGCCAGTCTGTTAGTCTTTTTATTTGGGAATTGAGTCCATTGACATTAAGAGATATTAAGAAAACTAATTGTTACTTCCGATCATTTTTATTGTTAGAGTTGTGATTCTGTTCATGTGGCTACCTTCTTTTACTATCTGTTGAAAGGTTACATTCTTGCTTTTTCTCAGGCATAGTTTCCCTCCTTGTGTTGGAGTTTTCCCTTTATTATCCTTTGAAAGGATGGATTCGTGGAAAGATATTGTGTAAATTTGTTTTTTCCATGAAATACTTTGGTTTCTCCATCTATGGTAATTGAGAGTTTTGCTGGGTATAGTAGCCTGGGCTGGCATTTGTGTTCTCTTAGGGTCTGTATGACATCTGTCCAGGATCTTCTGGCTTTCGTAGTCTCTGGTGAGAAGTCTGGTGTAATTCTAATAGGTCTGCCTTTCTATATTACTTGACCTTTTTCCCTTACTGCTTTTAATATTCTATTTTTTTAAATTTTTTTCAACTTTTATTAGATATTTTCTTCATTTACATTTCAAGTGTTATCCAGAAAGTTCCCTATACCCTCCCCCTTCCCGGCTCTGCTCCCCTACCCACCCGCTCCCACATCTTGGCCCTGGCGTTCCCCTGTACTGGGGCATATAAAGTCTGCATGACCAAGGGGCCTCTCTTCCCACTGATGGCCAACTAGGCCATCCTCTTCTATATATGCAGCTAGAGACATGAGCTCAGGGGGTACTAGTTAGTTCATGGTTATTCTTCCACCTAGAGGGTTGAAGANATACAATTTACTAAACACATGATACTCAAGAAGAAGGAAGATCAAAATGTGGACACGTCACCCCTTCCTAGAATTAAGAACAAAGCACACATTGAAAGAGTTAAAGAGATCATGTGTGAAGCTGAATCCAAAGGATGGACCCAATGACTGCGGCTGCCAGGGATCCATCCCACAATCAGCCACCAAACATAGACACTATTCTATTTTTGTTTAGTGCATTTGGTGTTTTGATTATTATATGTTTGGAGGAATTTGTTTTCTGGTCCAGTCTATTTGGAGTTCTGTAGGCTTCTTGTATGTTCATGGGCATTTCTTTCTTTAGGTTAGGGAAGTTTTTTTCTATAATTTTGTTGAAGATATTTACTGGCCCTTTAAGTTGAAAAATCTTCATTTTCATCTATACCTACTATCCTTACGTTTTGTCTTTTCATTTTGTCCTGGATTTCCTGGATGCTTTGAGTTAGGATCTTTTTGCATTTTACATTTTCTTAGATTGTTTTGTCCATGTTTTATATGGAATCTTCTACAACTGAGATTCTCTCTTCCATCTCTTATATTCTGTTGGTGATGCTTGCATCTATGGCTATCCAGGACTCATAGTGGTGGGAGTACTGGGTTCTGATGATGCCAAGTAGTCTTGGTTTCTGTTGGTAAAATTCTTGCATTTGTCTTTTGCCATCTGGTAATCTCTGGTGTTAGATGTTCTTGCTGTCTCTGGCTGGAGCTTTGTCTTCCTGTGAGTCTGTATACCTGTGAGCACCCCTGGGAGACCAACTCTCTCCTGGCAAGACCAGTGCACAGAGGACTGTGGAAAAGTTCCACCTTCTGGCTGCAAATGTAGGATGATAAGACCCTGTCACAGAAGCTCTGTTGCTTCTGCAGCTTGAGTACTCACCTTAGAGAGTCAGCGTAGAGAAAATGGTGATCTCTTCTGAGTCTTCCTCTATTCCTCTTGCTCCTATAATCCCCTCCCTTCTTTGGGATATGCCTGTCTCTGTCTAGTGATTGGTTGTGGATCATTGCATCTGTTCTGATCAGTTGCTGGATGACACTACTCTGATGACAATTGGGCTAGCCACTGATCTATGAGTTTAGCAGAATATCATTAGCTATCATCTCATTGAGGGTTGTTTTGTTTTGTTTTTCTTGGATGTTTGGTTCTATCCTGGCTCTCTGGGATATTCAGGCAGTGTGTCAGGTGTAGGCCTACTCTGATGGAGTGGGCCTCCAATTAGACTAGTCATTGGATGGCTATTCTTACAAGTTCTATGCCCCCAGTACCTCAGCACATCTTGGAGGCAGGAAGATTATAGGTTGAAGATTCTGTCACTGGGTTGGTGATCCACTCTCACCACTGGAAGCCTTGCCTGGTTATAGAAGAGGCTGGTTCAAGCTCCGTATTTGCTAGGGTCAACCTTGTAGATTCCAGGGGGTTTCTACTGTACTGTGTTTCTACATCATCTTTCAAATGCTCCCAATTTCAGTTTTCCTCCCAGTATGTTTCCCTCCATCCTTGTCCCCTGACCCAACATAACTCCTCGTGTTTTCATTCTCACTTTCTTACAAAATCTATTTTTAAAGAGGTTTATTGAGCAGGTGAGGGTGCAGAGAAGAGGAAAAAGAGAGAAAGAGGGGGAAGAGAAGAGAGAGAAGAAAAAGAGTGCGAGGAGGCTCACAAAATCTATTTTATTTCTCCTTCTCAGGGAGATTTATCCATACCACCAGCCCTAGCCTTCATATGGCAATCCTAAAAGAGAAAATTCTTCCCCCAGAGTTAACCTGTAGGCAAGTCTATGAGCCTTTTTCTTAATTAATGATTAATGCCAGACAACTGTGAATGATACCATTTCTGAGATGTATAAGGAAGTAGGATAAGTTAGCCAAATCCAGCAAGCCAGGGAGCAGCACTCCTCCGTGGCCTCTGCTTCAATTCTTGCTTCCAGATCTCTGACTAGAGTTCCTGCCCTTCCTTCCCCAGGTGATGGTCTGCAAGCTGTAAGATGAAATAAACCCCTTTATCCCAAGTTGCTTTTGGTCATGGTGATTTATCACAGCAATAGAAGTTCTCACTAGACACCATGGTTCCAGACACTTGAGCTGGTGTTTTGAGGACAGGAGCCACTAATCAGATGTAGCTACTTAAGTTGAAAGTAATCAAAGTTTACTAAAATAAGTTCAGTCCTGATGCCCTGTAGTAACAATACAAGAACTTTGTAGCCACACACAACTAGTGTTGACTGTACTGGTTGGCAAAGATTATAAAGAGTTTCTAATATGGCTGCAAGTACTGTTTCCTACAGTATGGAGAAGTAGCAAGGACACTGCCCCAGGGTATATATGTAAAGTATATTTGTACATAAACACACAGTAAGATCTGATCATGATTATATTTTATACAAATGTTTTTTTTTGTTTGTGTGTACATACATGCATGCATGCATGTGAGTGTCCATGAGATACACAGTAACTTCATTCCAAAAATCTATACTTACATGGTTAAGGATGCCTTATATATCAATAAAGTTCTGTTACCTGATTCTCCTCCACTAGAACCTTGGATGGTTATTTTCATTTTCAAAAACAATCTCTACATCTTATCTCTGCACACCAATTTCTCTCAAGACACTGCAGATCTTTGTTGATGTTGTTCTTAGTGTTTTCAAGAGTACTATCAGAAATTACCAAACTTAGAGGCACTGTGACCTTGTGGTCTGTGGTAGTTGGAATGAGAAATACCTCCATGAGCTGAATATGGGTCCTCAGTTGGTGATGCTGTTTGGGAAATGTTATAGAACCTTTAGAAGGTGGATCTTGCTGAAGGAAGTATATCACTGGGGGCTAGCTTTGAAGTTTTATAGCCTGGCCCACTCCCTGATCTCTTTTTCTCTACTTCTTGTGTGTGACTATATTGGGATGAGCCTGCTTCTTCCTCCTTTCACGAAGCCTTTCCTACCATGAAGTGTAAGCCAAAACAAACACTGTCTTCCCTAATTTGCTATTTGTTTGATATATTTGATCATAGCATCAGAAAGGTAACTGATACACGGTTCAGCTAGATAAACAATCAGGGTTTTCGAAAGCACAGTGGTTGTATGTTATCATATATCACTGGGATTTACTGTTTCATAACTGGTTCTGGGAACAATTGAATATGAGAATCATAATTAACTCTCTGACTAACAACCAACTTTTAGTGGAATAGCTGTGTAGCAATTGATTCTGTTCAATAAAGGGCACCATGTAATAATTGAGTCTCAGTATAATAATGGACTCTGTGTAATACTTGATTCTGATAATTAACTCCTGTGAGACTTGGTAATAATAGACTATGGGTAATAATTGACTTCCTGTGGAATAAATGTATAGTCATGATTTTCTGTGACAATTTATTACTAGTATAGTACTGTGCTCTATGTGAGCATTGGTTCTTTGTGTGATAATTGACTCCCTGGGTGATTCATGCAATAACTAGCTTTCATGTAATAATTGGTTCTGCGTATATTAACAGACTTTTAGTATTAACGTTGCTGTGGTAAAAATATCCTTGAGTAATCTGTACCCTTTTGTCACGGTCACTACGCTGTGGATCTTTTGACTAGCAGAAATTGCAGTAATTGTCAGCTTGCTTTCAGTTTTATGCAGCAGAAAACCTATTTAAATCAGTTTAAAATGTTACGAAGAAGAGAACTCACTAGTGGATCCACCATGGAGATCAGGAAGCTAATTGTACTTCAGCACAACTGAGACAGCTCACATAAGATCTCCAAGCTTTATCCACATCTTTCCAACTCTATCATTTGGTTCTGTCTCTCAATTGGCCCACCCTAGGCATGGTGAGAAATGACCCTATCATCAAAGGCTTCCATGTCGCATAGAGGATCTGGGCCTAAGAAGCTTAAGAAAGCAAGTTTTGTTGGCACAGATCTGCAACCCCAGCCACTGAGGAGACTGAGGCAGGAGGATTGCAAGTTTACAAAATACAGAATAAGTTAAATTTCAGCCTGGGAAAGTTAATTAGACTGTCTCAAAATTGCAAGTAAAAAATGGTCTGGAGATTTAGCTCAGTAACAGAATGCTTGTCAGTCATGTACTGGGTACAATCCATCCTACTGAAGGAAAGCAAGCAAGAAAGCAAGTAAGAAAGCTTTCATTTCAGCATCTGTGACAATTTCCCAAGGATACTATGGCCAGTCTGGTTGATATACCCAACTTCAGATGGTAGAGACCGACTCCTTGAGGTCAAGGTACATCATTATCACAGGAGTGGGGTTCATTCACAAACAAAACAAACAAGCAACAGCTGTTGCTGCTTGTTCCCAACCTGAGGGCCACAGACACCAGAGGGTGTGCAGTAGATATGTGAGTTGTTCCAGCAAGCTTTTCTATCTGTAGAGGAACCAAACTCCCTCTCCAACAGTGGTACAGAGAAAACTGTGTATGGAGCTAGCTACTTTTCAGAGGACTGTAAGCATATGTAAAAAGAGGGTGAAGCACAAAAATTCAGTGTAATATTTTTGCCTTATGAGTTTTCTGAAATCAGTGGATACTAGGCACAAAGTGATGGGAAATATGCATCTCTTGTAAGTTTATCCAAGCAATGTAGCTCCATGGAAGAGTGATTGCACACCATGTGTAAGCTCCTGGGTTCAATCCCTAGAGAAGAAAAGAAAACACCACACAACATAACACAATAAAACACAATTGGTATTCTCATCAATTGCCACAAAGCATAAATATTTTCTTTCCTCTTTTCTCTTTCCCCTCTCTGTTCTTTTATTTCTTTCACTCTTTCTTCTTCACCTCCCTTCTGTTTTTCTTTACGTTTACTCTGAGGACAACAGGATCTTACTCTACTGCTCAAGAAGGCCTTGGATTAGCAACAATCCTCTTGCCTCAGATTCTCTAGCTTTGGGATTATAAGCATGTATGACTATGGCATACACCACCAGGGTATACAAGACCATGGCATACACCACCAGGGCATACAAGACGATGGCATACATTGCTGTGGCATCCATCACCATCTTATTCATGACCATGTCATACATGACCCTTCCAGATGCAAATTTCAGTTTATAAACTCACATTTTGACATGGTTATTTTGAAACTTGGAACTGTTTAGTGATTGAACTATATCTATGATCCTTTTTCATTTAAAGCTAATAAACTAATAACATTGAACTTTTTTCTTTTTTCTTCCAAAAATTAACCTATTCAGTATGTCAGTGTTTGAAAATACCTCAGAAATAGGGAGAATGTTTTTGAAATGGCTTACTATTTTGGAGTAAGTGGTAGAAAAATATTTTTTATTATTTATTTTGTCTTTCACTCTATTTTTGTCAGCGAAAGTTGTGTCATGTGTATAAATTTGCTAGTATTGTCTGAGATATATTTGCTCCAAATGAGGCAGAAAGTAAAGAAGGCCAAGTGAGAGTGGTTGGCCCCATCATGTCCTTGTCTTCTTCATTTTCAGATCATAATGGCAACTTCTGGTCAGAAGAAATGTCTTTCTTTGTGGCAAGCATAGGCTCACATTCTAGTTTCATGTTTGTTACTGTGATAAATTTTTTTTTGACAAGAATCAGCTTAAGGGAGGAAGAAGGTTGTCTTACAACTCTGAGTTATGGTTCATTATTGGACACAAGTTAAATCAAAACTTAAGGAATCATGGTCACAGTCAAGAGTAGAGAGATAAATGTACCTGTGCTACATTCTTGCTCTTAGCTAGCATTCTCCTGTCCCATGTTGCTCAGGAGGCCCTTCCAAGTGAATGTTTCTGCCCACAGTGGACCAATTCTTGCTACAACAATTAACAGTCAAGACAATCCCTCACACACTTGCCCAGAGACCGGCCTGATGAAGACAATAACTCCTCAATTATGACTCTCTTCCCAAGTGATTCTGAATTGTGGCAAGTTGATATTTAAAATTAATGCCATCATGGCGCATTTGAACAATGATAGAAGTGAATGCTTTGTTTTGGACAAAGTAGATGAGCCTAACCCGTTGATATCCTAAAACATTTACTGGCATCAATCCAAATACGTATATATTTTTCCTTCATTTATGTGTGAGTTTAGATTTCTGTCACTTGTGATATAAATCATCTCTGTTTTATTTCAAACTCATATAAATTTAGATGTTTGGAACTGGTAAGCAGGTTATAGTTGCTGAGGACAAGAGAGTAGCAATTGCAGACCTAGAACTATCCATGACTGACCGTTAACAGGCAACTGTGTAGTTCCTTCCACATGTTACAATTCCATCAGATTCTTCTATAGTCACCAAGTGGCTCATAAAACAGCGTAACCAGGCAATGCCTCTAAAAGGCATCCTGAGTGTGGGACTATTTTTTTTTTTTGAATTGAGAAGAAAGTGGAACATTATTCATGTGTCTGGCAGCTCCATTATGATGCGTTTGGACATTTTTGATAAAATTACGAGGCATAAAAAGTTTGAAGCATTGAAGATTAATTTTCCCCCATAAATATATAGATCATAGTCAAATTCTATATGACGAGTTTTGCCCAGAGCAAAAAATATTTTCAGTGTAATTTCTTCAAGGGATGGAAGTGGGAATGGGGACAATGGCATTGAAGAAAGCTTTTGTGGATTGTAACTGTCAGGTTAACATTCATAACCTGCCACTTCGAGCAGAAGCTGCTGTTGGAATGGAGAGTTGTGTTGTTTTAAAGGTTTTTTTTAAAAAGGAAGCTGGTTGAGAAGTAAAATTAAAGTAAAAGAAAATAAATAATCCACATCTCTTCTGTTCTGTTTAAATATTAAAGTGTCAGCTGCAATTTTGAGATGACACCAAGATGCTCACTGAACTGAGAAATGCTTCATTGTCTGGAGTTCTAAGATGTCTGAACTGTAGTTTCACCTAAAGATGATTAGGGGTTTAGATACAGTTGTATTACATTGTCTTTTACAGGTTACAAGTCAAGGTCACTCTGTGTCTCATTCCCCCCCCCCTTGGTATTTGAAAACAAGATTTCATGTAGCCTCAGCTCTGCCCAAACTCCTTATGCAGCTCACACTGGCCATGAACTCCCTATCTTTCTACCTCTACCTTACTCATGTACTATGATCAGAAATATACACCACAGCATGTAGATAGTAGCACTGAGCTATTCTCTGGGAGACAGTCTATGAAGCATCATTGATCTATGTTCTAACTGATGTCTCATGTGATATCACTGACCTGTCTTCTAAGACATCCCATGCAGCATCATTGAGCTGTCTTGTAAGATATCCCATGCAACATCTCCGAGCTGTGCTCAGGGACATCCCATGCAGCACCATTGAGCTATTCTCTTCTTGTGGATTTGGCAACCTTCTTGCAGAATCCATGAAAGAAAGTAAATGATATCTGGGATGGGCTTTCCTTAGAAAAAATCATTAATAGGGAAGAAACCCATTATCATAATACAGTGTACATGAGACCATAGTCATCTTTATGCACACACACATACACACACATGCACCATTCCCTACAAGTTTCTACCCCTCCTTCTCTCATTACTCTCTTTGGTTTTCTAGGCAGTTTGACATCTAATCTCCTGTCATTATGATGTGCATACTTTCACTTCCTATAATGTCTAAGAACCACAATGAGAGAAAGCATAATAATTGTCTTCATAAAGGTAATGTAAAACCTTAGTATGATTATTTTCAGTTGTATCCTGCAAATGACATAGTTTTAATCATCTTATTACTGAAATATTCCATCATGTATAGAGTATATACTTTTTTATTCATTCTTCTTCGTTGGAGATGCAGGTTTGTCCTTTAATCTTGCCTTTGTAATATATAATAAGTATCTCTGTGATAGGCTGACTTGGATTCTTTGGGGTAAATACCATGAAGTTGTATAGCTGGGTCAAACCACAGATGTATGGTTTCATTTTCGAGGAATTTCCTATAGTGGCTTTGACTTTTCTTAAACATAGTCTCCAGGGAGGAGTTCTGTAGAGCAGCTTAAAGACAGGCAGCTGAGCCAAGCTAAAGTACATAGGTACCATGTTGAGCAGCAGATAGCTGGTGTTCTGGTTGGCTTTTTGTCAACTTGACACAAGCTAAGAATTACCTGGAAAAGCAAGCTCAATTAAAAACCCCTTTTCCAAATGTTTCTGTAGGCAGGTCTATGGGGTATTTTCTTAATCAACGATTGATGTTGGAAGGCAGGCCACTGTAGCTTGTGCCACCTCAAGGCAGGTAGTCCTAGAATGTATGAGAAACCAGACTGAGCATGTGAGAGGAAGCAAGCCAGTGATTTGCACTCCTCCATGGCCTCTGCATCAGTTTCTATCTCCAGGTTCCTGGCTTGGGTTCCTGCCCTAACTTCCCTCAGTGTGACCTGAGAGTTGTAAGATAAAATAAACTCTTTCCTCCCCAAGTTGCTTTTGGTCATGTTTTCTCATAGCAATAAAAACCTAACTGAGATGACCTGTAAGACTCATGGTAAAGGCTTTGCAGAAGGGATGAGATAGATTTGGAGCAAATAGCCAAATATGTAAGCTAGGATGATTCTGGAAGTCTGGAAAAGATGGCTTAGCTGCATCTCTACAGGTGGAGAGGAGTTGCTTTCTCATTTCAGATTCTCCTGCTTTTTATGGAACAAGTCCTTTCATAGGTTCTACTGGGGGTCGGGGCTTGTTCCAGAATGGAAGCTTCCAAGAGTTTAACATAACTCTTAGGAGCCAAGGCAGAATTTCTTGGCCGTTAGCCTCTTGACATTTTAGACATGATAGTCATTGGTTCTAGAAGATCATTTTCTGAATTTGAGGTTGTTGAGAAGTACTGATAAATTCTATGGATAATTTTCCCTGATATGACAACCAGAATTCTAGATATC
>CACVCL010027972.1:0-123181 GCA_902729485.2 Mus minutoides | reverse complement strand
GAGAGAGAGAGAGAGAGAGAGAGAGAGAGAGAGAGAGAGAGAGAGAGAGAGATTGGTTGATATATGCTCCCAAACATCATTGCTTTTCAGAAATTTCCAAATAGGAACAGTTGTGTCTTTTGGCTGGAGCCTCTCAACTCTGCCGCCCTGAAGGTGAGGTTTAGAAACGCCTTAAAGTCATGTATTTGGTTTCCATTCCAAGCCTTTCTCTCCCTCACTGGGCCCCTGACCGCTGATGTCCCAGTCCCTCAAAGCCAAATCCCTCCCCTTTGGAATCTAGTAACTGATTTAATGGCCCTGAATTTTGACAGTTTGGGGTCATCAGCAAGCCCTTATGAACTTGTATCCATCCTAGAACTGGAAGACGACCCTTTTCTATTCCAAGACAATAGGAGCATGATAGGCGCACGCGCGTTGGAGACTGCTTTGGTTCTCCATGCAGGTCTTAGCAGACTGGGGGGCACTGGTAGAAGCCAGGAGTATGGAAGAGTGAGAGGAGATGAAAGGTGGGAGGGGGATAGAAAGGAAGCAGGGGAAGGAAAAGAGGGAGAAAGAGAGGGAGAGAGAGAGAGGGAGGGGAAAGAGGCGCGCGGAGGTACGAGTGGGAGAGAGGGAGAGAGAATGTGTTTTGTGTGGGTGTGTGCAGCCGGGGTCGAAGTCCTGTTCCTACAAACAACGTGCCCAAAGACGGAGTATGTAAATGAAGGGTGCGGCTTGGTCGCTCGAGGCCCCACCCACCGCGAACTACTGCGACTGAGCAACACAAAAGCGTGCCTCACTCCGCTCCGCTGGATTCCAGGTCGGGTGGTGGCGGCCGCAGCGCCGCCCTCCCGCTCAGCCAATGGGCGGGCGTGCTGTGGTGTACTGGCTCCGCCACCACGAGTGCGCGGGGCTCTGGGCTCCCTATTCTTCAGCTGGGACAGCCACCGGGGTCTGGGACACCCCCGAGAGCCTCTCCTAGGTGCAGGCCTTACGGGATCGCCCTGTAAGGCACGCAATTTTGCAAACTTAAGTTTTGCAAAAAGGCGACGCTAGGAATGCAGAGTGCAAGATGCATTCATCGGGTGGTGCGGGGCGCTGGGCTTGTGTCCAGGAGATCTGGTCACCGCGTGGCAAAGCCCGGTATGCTCGGGACACCCTGGCCCCAGACCTCAACTGGAGAGATGCCCAGAGAAGGGCAGCGGCTCAACCGGATCACGCAGTAGGATCCCCTTTGTGGAACTGCATGGCAAGGGAGCAAGAAGCTAGTGTCTTCACCTGCTCAACACCCAGAAAACCAACAAGCACAGGCATAGGTGCATTCTTTAAATAGACTGGCTGAGGCTGGAGGTAGAGCTCAACGTCACTCAGGAAGCTCTGAATTCTAGTGCCAGCACTAGAGGGTGTCTTTGCATCAAGGTTCTTTGATTTGAATACTGCACACTAGCTCAATCCACGCTTCTTGTTTTCTTGACTCCAGTACACTAAAGAAGAGTGAAGGGAAGTTGTGCAATTAGCAGATCCTTCAGTCCTTAGTGTGTGTGTGTGTGTGTGTGTGTGTGTGTGTAAATGTCTCAATAGATCATGTGTTTGCTTGCCATGCATGCATGAAGACCTGGCTTTAGAGCTCTAAAATGGACCAACAAAAGCCAACAGTACTAGTTTGTAATCCCAGGGCTGAGGTTGAGATCAGTGGATCCCTAGAAATTGTTGGCTGCGTAGTCTAGCCAAAAGGGTGAGCTTCGGGTTCAGTAAGAAACACACGAAGGAGGAAGGCAAAGGACATTGAACTCTGGCCTATACACAAGTGGGGCACACAAAACACTGTATTCAGTGTGTGTGTGTATGTGTGTGTGTGTGTGTGTGTGTGTGTGTGTATGTCCCACATATATTTCATTTACTGTACATAGTTGATATGATCTTACTCTCTAATTATTAAAATAACTCTCCCCTTTAGATGTGAAAAAATAAAACAGTAGCTACTTCATTAAAGTCAGCTCACCCAGAACTCAAACTCAGGCCCCCTGAAGGGACTGACTGGTGGTTATCACTGAGTTATTTCCAATGGATTATGCTCAAGTGTTTCCCAGCAGGGAAGAATAATACAAGATATGCCAATGTGTGAATCACCAGAACCCTCGAACAGTTTAGAGCTGATGAAAGGCAAAGTCCAAAGTTAAACTGGAGGACAAATCTTGATCCACTGAGGGGAGGGAGGGTTCTGAGGAAGCCAAGGGAAAGAGTGAACAGTTAGGAAGAGCCTGATGATGAATCCAGCAGGGGTAGAGTTGCCATGACTTGGTAGTTAGGCAATGCCAGTTTCCACCTTAGGGGGTTGGAGATGCAGATCAGTTGGTGTTTGCCTAGCAGGTAGGAACCGTGGGTTCCATGCCTAACACCACGTAAACTGGGCATTTTAATTCCAGTACTGAGGCAGAAGCAGGAGGACCAGGAGTTCAAGGTTACCCTCTTGCTGTACAAGGAAGTTTGAGACCAACCTGGGCTAGATGAGACCCTGTTTAAAAAATAAACATTTTTTAATTGAACCTCAAAATCAGGCTTAAGTAACCTTAGCCTGTTCTGAAAAATCTCTTGCAAAGAGGCATAGACCTATGTTTCTTCTACATGTTTTTTTTTTAATCTTTTCCTTGTATATGTCTAGGACATACACTTTAGGCAGCTAACAATCAAAGAAAGATTTGTATACATGTGTGTGTAGCCCCATACAAGTATGAAAGTCAGAGGGCAACTCTGGGTTATCAGTTCCCTTCTCCCAGCATGTGGGTACTGAGAAATAAACGCCTGTCATCAGGCATGGTGGCGGGCAAGCACCTTTACCTGCTGAGCCCTCCTGACAGCCCTAAGTTAATATTTAAATGACCAAGTAGCAAAAAAATCATCTTTCGTGTTTGTTTGGCTAAGCTTTTCAAAACTTCATTTCCAAATAAGAACACTGTCAATTGTAGATGCGGTCCAGAGCAATGTCTGTACTCTGGGAATGCACTGGCTCTCTTAACAGATGATTAACTTTTTAAAATATTCCTTCTGTACTTGAAAATGAGTGCTGTTTAGTTTCAGCTTCTATATCACCATGCTACCTAACTCCTTGCTACCTAACATTTGCTGTGTGTGTGTGTGTGTGTGTGTGTGTGTTGCATGTGAGTATTTGAGTGCCCATGTCCCTGTACACATATGTGCAAGCCAGAGAAGTATGTCAGGAATCTTCATATACTTGTAGCTTTAAGATAGGTTCTCACTGAAAGGGAAGCTATAGGCTAGATGGATGGGGGCTCTGAGAATTCGTCTGTCTCCACCTACAATATTGGCATTATAGGCAAG
The DNA here is from genome assembly GCA_902729485.2 of Mus minutoides. Lineage (NCBI taxonomy): Eukaryota > Metazoa > Chordata > Mammalia > Rodentia > Muridae > Mus > Mus minutoides. The sequence continues at coordinate 119,863 of CACVCL010027972.1, read as the reverse complement.
TCCACAGATGTCTAATTTTACAGAAGCCTCTCTGCAGGCACAAGCCAGCCGGGATTAGGGACAGGAAGCAGGACACAAAGACACTTACCTAGCTGCTAAACAAACAGTGTCCTAAACTGCCACCAACAGTGAATTGGCCACCAGACCTCATAGTGACAAAGATGGCATAAGTTTCAGTTTATTTCCTGATTGGTTCATTCCCAACGGTAGGAAGCCTAAGTGTGTATGCTATGTGTTTGTACATGTGTTTATATGCATATGTATTACGTGTACAATGTGTGTCATGTGTGTATATGTGCTTTGTATGTGTGCACATGTGTAATATGTGTTATCTATGTTTGTGCATATATGTGTGCACACATGTGTATTGTATGTAAAATAGACATGACCAGAAAATAGATTCCTCAGAGACCTGTAGCCATTATTTTGTCTCCTTACAGTTTCATCACGTATTTACTATAGGAGGTGCGCATGTATTGGTGTAGAGTCCAAAGGTGAATGTTGGTTAGGCTTAGGCATTGAAGTGGTTGATGCACAAGTCTGAGGAGTGATCATGGGTCTCCCACATCCACATTAAAAGCCAGGTGCAGCAACACATGTCTGTTACCACCGTTCTGGGTGGACAGAGACGGGAGAATCCCTGAAGCATACTGGTCAACTAGCCAAGCTAGGAATCCAGGTCTCAAAACATAATGATACCGTGGGGAGCCATCAGAAAGGACACCTGAGACCTGCCCTCCTGCCTCCACCTGCACTGTAGGTGAGCACACAAAAGCATGCACATACAGGCAAGCACACAGAGAAAGGAAAAGGCAAAGACAGTGAAACCTGTTGTTCCCACCTACTCACCAGAAAGGCCACAGACAGACCCCTCCATCTGTCCATGAACTTCTGAACTCACAATCTAATTTCTCCATCTTCCCTTTCACCAGTCTACCATATCCCACCAGTCGGCCATATCCCACCAGTCTGCCAAAGGATCCAGATCCATCCCAAAAGATTTGTCAGGCAATCTAAAGCAATTTTTTTAAACCCCAATAGAAGGTTGTAAAATGACTATACTTCACATAGGTACCTTTGTCGGTGCCTGGAAATGTCTGCAAGGCCTCCCGCACAGCAGCAGAACACTCAGGATTGAAAGGGGGAAACAGGGAATGCGCCATTTTCCTCTCAGAAATCAAGATTTAGAAAACCATAATTTGAGGGCTATTGAGCACATTCCTCCATGAGGCCTATGATTGTGGGATAGCAGGGGAATTGGGAACAGGAGCCTAGAGTGAAATCTGGGCTCACGACTAAAATGAGTTTTCTTAAAAGGGGGCAGGAGGCAGCTAAGTCAGCTCATACAGACAGAGGTTGGGGGAGAAGCAGTTGCTGAGGTTGTAAGGAAGTTGGAAATCAAAAAATTCTCACTAAGACAAACGAAGTTCTATTCTCAAGTAAAACACATGTCCACCCAGTTACGTCTTCCTACCCTGCCCTGAGAAAGGAGAATTGCAGGAAACTTGGCCTTGAACTTGGAAAAGGATTTACAATGAAGTGCCCGCACCCCTTCCTACTCCACAGCTCCCGGAAAGCCTCTTCCACCTCGGCACCCTCAGATGTTAGCTCCTTGAAACCAGTTTAAGGCAGATGCAATCACTACCCCGCTCCATAAGACATGACCCCTTCCATAGCCAACTCCACCTTCCCTTCTAGACTCCGGATTCCACTTATGCTTCAACTCTCCCTTTGAAGTCCCATGATCAAAGGTCCACTTGGGTTCTCACACTCAAAATCTGACCCCAAATCCCCTTCCTATCTGTTTCCTTGGCAGTCATTGGCCTTTGCAGTCCCAAAAGATACAAAGACAAATTTGAACGTACTTTAATAATGAAATAAAAGGGGGAGAAAGTCTTTGAAAATTAAACAGTGGATACCCAATCAGAACTTTTGCTTTAGAAAAGTGGGGTCTAATACACACATATACACTTGTGCACACACAGCATCATGAGATTGACTAGCTTCAGAAGACAATTCTCAAGGGTGTGAGAAACCAACAGTGGGGGCTCCATGGAAATGGATGGGAGGAGCCAAGAAAGGCCCTGCCTACTGATACTGGCTCCAAGGAAATGTGGGGCAGAAGGCTCCACCCACTTATGCCGGGTCCTTGAGCACTTGTGAGATGGTCTTCTAGCACTCTGATGTCAGAGAATGGGTGAGCTCACTGCAGTAACTTGAACTTAAAAATGCTGATTGGTGGAACATTAGAAAGGCAGGGCAGAGGCGCATCAGGCAGAGATACAGTATTGATTGGTACAGTATTTACGTCTATGATTAGAAATGAAAGCCACATATACATAAAATAAATAAATAAATCTTGAAGAAGAGGAGGAGGGGGAAGGAAGGGGAAGAGGAGGAAGAGGAAGAAAATGAAGATGAAGATGAGGAAGAAAAGGAGGAGGAAGAGGAAGAAGAGAAAGAAGAGGAGGAGGAAGGAAAGGAGAAGGAAGAAGAAGAGGAAGAGGAAGAAGTAGTAGTGGAAGCCAAAAAGGTATAAAGACCTGAGGATGAATCTGCCATTCCTTGATGGATGATGGGATATTTTAGCCAAGTGTCTTAACTTCTCTGAGCCTTTTCAAAAATGGTGTATCATTAGACCTACCTTGTGGAGCTGTTGCAAAGAGGAAACAGTTCTTTAAACTAGACAAGAGGCCCTTGCCATTTCAAAGATGCCATGAATGCATGGGGCTGCGATTCTCTTCTTCTATTCTGCACCAGGATGTCAGCACCTTCCTTTGAGCAAGGTACTACTATGCTAAGTGTTCACCAAGGAACTGTGGGGGGGTTGTTGTACCTTGCCACACGATCTCTCATGTGTCAAGTCAGCCTCCTGCATCTACTTCCTGAGTGCAGAGATAACAGGTCTGCACCACCACACCTGGCTGATACAGTGCTGGGGATGAAGCTCAGGGTTTTATATATGCTAGGCAAGGGCTCTAAGCACTGAGATACACAATAATGACTTTTAATCCTAGAGACACTCATCAGCTGAACAACATAGCACACCTCTTCACAGCTATGCACACCAATGTAAGGGACCTAAAACCAAATTTTATAATCCTGTTTCTATGGAAAATTCCAGATGAAGACAATTGGGTATTGAGGTAATAATAGTGGTAATCAGCTTTCTTAAATTTTGTACACCAATGACCTACCAATCAATTTCTGCTCTTATGGTCAGGAGCCTTAGCCTAGGGATGTGGCTCAGTGGGTAGAGAGCTCATATAGTATGCACAAAATTCTGGGTTCCATCCCCAGCACTGCCTAAACCAGGCCTGTTGGTTTGATGATGCTCTAATCCCAGCACTGGGAAGGTAGAGGCAGTAGGATCAGAAGACTGAGCATATCCTCAGCTACACAGCGAATTAGAGGCCAGCCTGAGCTACATGAGACCTGCCTCACAGGAAAGAAAAGGTATTGAACAATTGGGGTGGGGGTGTCCCCTCTGATAAATCTGTTGACTGATTAAGGAATAAGGTAAATTCTGTTTGGGAGACTGACCCTCTTGTCAGCCCTTCTGTTCATGGTGAGTTAGCTGCTATTCTCAGCTTTTCCAATGAACCCAGTCTACATAGTGTATTCTAGCGGCCCAGGGCTCTGAGCCAGGTGAGTTCCAGTTTTATTATGAGTAACAAATTAAATCAACTGTCGACAAAAGCCAAGGGCCTGATCTGCTGACCCCTTGTGAACCAAAACCCGGGCAGCTACATTTGCACAGGGTCAGGGAGGAAAAAGCAGGTGCTTTCTATCCCATGGATGGAAAGCCCTGGAACCAGCCTCACGGAAAGTACAAAACTGTTCCGAAGCAATTCACAAATGCCATTCCACGGTCTGACAAAGAAGCAACAGACACTCCTTTCTAAGAGAACTTTAGAGACAGGACAGGAAGAAAATCCAGCCCCGCTTCACCCTTCAGTTTAGCCTTGCTAATACCAATGCTGGGAAGTCCCATGTCATAGACTCAAGCCGGATACTCCCAGCAGACCTGCTGTCTAAGGGGTGGGTTTATCAACTTAGGTGATAGACATTTTGAGCTTGCCGGTTCTCTGTGGTAGGGACCAGCCTTTGTAGGATGTCTCCCCTACCTACCCTGTCCTTACCTACCTACCCTATGCCAGAAGAACCTCCCGACTGTGACACTATATCCCCAGACATACACAGAATCACCGCAGGAAGAACCTGGGGAGCAACATGAAAGTGGGGAGTGGAAAGGGCAGAGCCGCAGCTGGGGTGGAGTCATCTGGAGAGGGCCTACCTTGTGTTTTAGTGACTCTCTGCTACTGTGATAGAAATACCCTGAAAAAAGCAACCTAGGGAAGAAATGTTTATTTCAGTTTATGGTTCTAAAAAGCTAGAGCCCACCATAGAGCAGAAGGCATGCAAAAGGCAGGGAAGCCATGACAGTGGGAACAGTAAGCTAATGAGGCATCTCTCTTTCTTCCTTTCTTTCTTTCTTTCTTTCTTTCTTTCTTTCTTTCTTTCTTTCTTTCTTTCTTTCTTTCTTTTTGGTTTTTTGAGACAGGGTTTCTCTGTATAGCCCTGGCTGTCCTGGAACTCACTCTGTAGACCAGGCTGGCCTCGAACTCAGAAATTCGGCTGCCTCTGCCTCCCAAGTGCTGGGATTAAAGGTGTGTGCCACCACGCCCAGCTGTGAGTCATATTTCTATCCATACGGGAAGCAAGGGGGAACAAGAAGTGGGGCCTGCCCCTCAATTACATACTTCTTACAGCAAGGCTACAGCTCCCCCAAACAGTGCCACCATCTGGAAACTAAGTGTTCAGATACAGGAGTCTGTAGAGGACATTCCTCATTCAAACCACAACAAAGGTTTTATCCTCAGTACCACATACACCAAGTAAGGTGGCAAACACCGCTAATCCCTGGGAGTCCAAACCAGTGAGAGACCTCATCTCAAAGAAGGTGGAGAGATAGCTAAGTGGTTAAGCGTGTTCTTTTAGAGACCCAGTTTGATTACCAGTACCCATGTCAGATTGCTCCCAACCACCCGTAAGTAAATACAATGCTCTCTCTGGCCTCTGAAGCAATCACACACATATACACGCACATACATGCATATGGCAAACAGGCATACACACACAACTAAAAGTGAGTCTTAAAGAAAAAAAGGTCAGTTGCATTCTTAAGCAATGATACAAAGGAAAAAGAATAAAGGGAGAACAGGGAAGGAGAGGGAGAAAGGAGAAAAGAGAGAGTCCGGTCAGGGTGGGGGTTAGAGAGAAGAGGCGAAGGAAAAAGAAAAGTCCTCATATCTGTTAAGATATGGATGAAACCTGGAGACATCATGCTTTGCACGTAGGAGGTGACCCTACAGGGATATGCTGCTGGTTCCAAGAGTCGTCGAATCCAGAGACAGAATGGCAGGCACTCAGCACCACACCAGGAAGGGGAGCTAGTGTTTAATAAGAACAGAACTTCAGTTTGGGTTCAGGAGAATGTTCTGGAAATGTATGGTTGGGATTGCCATGAAGACATGTGAATGTACTGACCTCTGTTGAACAGAGCCTTAAATGCAGTCCCAATGGTAAATTCAACATTACATACTTTCTTGCATATTAATTGCCTGTTTGTATGAGACAGCATTTTCATTTGTAACTCAGGCTGGCCTTGAACTTACAATTTTTCAACTTCAGTTTGGATAATGCTAGAACACCAGTTATGAGCCTGGTAAGAGAGGCACAGCAAACCAGTGTCTTCTGGATATGACAGGCCCGCTGTACTCGTGAACAACAGCAGCCATGGTTGCCTGCACCAAGCCTGTACAAAATCAAGCCGGTCAACACCCCAACGTGAGTCCCACACTACCTGAAGAACTACTGACAGTCGATAGCTTCTGGGAAACAGAAACTCAGTTGTCTTTAAAAGTTTGGCCACTGATTGGTCACCACACTCCAGGGACAGCCCACACCCAGGAGCCTATAAGGAGCACAAATTAAACTCAGAGGTTTACTTAAAAAAAAAGACAAGAAGTTGAAAGGGGCAGGGAGGTGGAGTAGAGCTGGGAGAAGTTGAGGGAGTTCCAAGTGTTTATGTGACCAAAATATATTGTATAAAATTATCTCAGGGTTAATTAAAATATCATATTTAAAAAATAATAAGAGGATGGGGGAGATGGCTCAGTGGTTAAGTGCACTGGCTGCTCCTCCAGAGGACCTGGGTTCAGTTCTCAGCACCTATGTACTGGCTCACAACCATCTGTAATCCAGTTCCGGGAAATGGGACACCTTTTCCACCCTTCACAGACACAAGACATACACATGGTATATATATATATATATATATATATATATACACACATGCGGACAAAACACTCATATACATAAAGGAATTAAAAAAAACTCAGAAAAACAAAGAACTGTGGCAACCAGCATCAGGCAAGACATTCTCCTAGGTGTCTCTGTGTCTTCCTGCTAAACACATCTGTTAGGTCTTATCAGTTTCTTTGAAGAGCAGGACTACTGACTAGCTCCAAGGCAGCCGAAGATAAAAATGCTCCGCAAGGTTCAGCAGGACGGCTCAGTGGGTGAATGTGCTCTCAGCCCAGCCTGACAACCTGAGTACACATGGTGGAAGGACAGAACTAGCTCCCATGCAAGTCCTTCTCTGACCTCCACACTCATGCATCACCCCCCTAAAATAAACAAATATAACTTTTAAAAACTCCTTGATAAGCAATGAATGTTGCTTTGATATATCATACCAAAAAAATTTTTTTAAATGAAAAATGACAAATCCCAAGGCTGGGGAGACAGTGAAGACCTGAGTTCATGTCCTCCGCATCCACAGAAAAAAAAAATAAAAGTCCATAACCTCTCCAGTACCTGGGAAGGGAGGGCTGGGAATGTGGCGGGCGGATGTCTGCCAGCCAACTTGATCAATCAATAAGCTCCAGGTTCAGTGAGAAACACTCTCAAAAACAAGATGGAAGGCAGTAAACACCAGAAAGTGACCTCCAGACTTAGCATATGCATACGCACATACGTTATCTGCAAAAATAAAAATAGCAGGCTGATAAGACAGCTCAGTGGGAAATGGCACTTGCCATCAACTCTGATGACCTGAGTTTAACCTCTAGATCCCACATGGTAGAAGGAATGAACCAGCTCCCAAAAGTTGTTCTCAGATCGTCACATATGTACTATGGCACGTGTACACAAACACCCATGTGTACATACACACAATAAATAAAATGTAATAAAGCTTTTTTTAAAAAAGAAAAAATGGAGGCTAAGGACTGTGGGTATATTTAACAGAACGTAGGAGAGCTGCCAGGGTGGCTGTAGAAGAAACAGTAAGGATTCGAAACATTGTTAACAAGGCAATGTCAGCCTAGGGTAAGGATTTGAAACATTGAAACGTTGTTAACATGGCAATGTCAGCCTGGAGTTAAGAAAAAAGGGTTAAGCTTACTACTGGCAAAGCCTCCTCCGTATTCAAGAGGTCCTGGGTTCCAGCTCCAGCTCTTCAAAATAACAACCGTCCTGATGGTGATTATAATAATAATGGCTAATAAATAGAAAAGGAACACTTGAATTTCCTAAATACAGGCTTTTGGCTATTTTCAGCCTGGCCAGACATTCTATGAATCAGCTCACTCATAAATGGCTTTTTAAACTGCCAGTTGAAGCTGGGCAGGGCCTGGGGCTCAGACGGTAGAGTACTTGCTTAGCATACATGGAACTCTGGTTCCTTCTCAAGCTTGGTGGAAAGTGGATGTGATGGAAAAATCCCTTACTCAGGAGATATAGGCAAGAAGATCATCAGCTCAAGGTCTTCTATGGCTGCCTAGTGAGGTTAAGGCCAGCTTGGCTACATAAAACCCTGTCTCAAAAAGAAGTAAGACTGGCAGCTTGAACAATGTGTTCTCCCTTTATGATGGGGGTAGAGGGGGAAACTAGGGAAGTAGGATAGAGTGATTCAGTTAAGAAACAAACCAGAAATTTGTGGGAAGACAAGCTCAGTTCATAAAGTTCATTTTTCATGTCCCAGAGCCACCTTTATCAGGTTGGTCTGTGAGGAATTGTCTTAATGTTAATCAATGCTAGAGGACATAGCCCACCATGAGTGGCATGATACCCTAGGCAGAAAGCCTGGGCTAAGAAAACTAGCCAAGCGCTAGTAAGCAAATTTCTGCTTCAGTTCCTCGTCAAGGTCCTGTCCTGACTTCCCTCTGTGATGGATTGTGACCTGTATAAGCCAACTTCCTTCCCTAAGTTGCTTCTGGACAAAGTATTTATCACAACAATAGAAAAGAAACTAGGATACTGCATAAGCACAAAAATTTGATATCTAGAACCCGTGTTAAAAAAAAAAAGCAGGTACTGAGCCATGAATTCATAATCATATAGCCCTAGTATGGGAGAGGTGAAGATAGGGGGACCCATGGGGTCCTAGCCTTCTAGGCCAAGCTCTATTTCAATGAAAACCAGGCATCGGTTGGGAATGGTCTGGGAGGTGGTTCATTGTTTGTGCTAACTCCGTGAGCTGAGAACTCAACCTCAGCACCCAAAAAAAAAAAAAAAAGAGGTGGAGAGCAACTGAGAAACATATCCAAAGTGTATCTATGTGTGCATGTGTGCATTTGTGAGTATGTGTAGATCTGGTGACACATGCCTGTCATTCCAACACTGGGGGTGGAGGCTGGAAGATCAGCTCAAGTTCATTCATAGATACAAAATGAATTTGAGGCCAACTTGGCTACATAAGACACTGCCTCAAAAAAAAAATGCTGATATGAAAATGCTTTAAGATCTTGGATCCCGGATCCCCCAGAGACCAGTCTGCACAGGTCAGCTCGCAGACTGCGAAGGGTGGGTGAGAGAACTGCAGAAGCAACACAGCTTCTGGGACAGACCCTATTTCGGGGCTCCAGACTTCGGGGCACCTTCCCTGCCAGAGGAGAGCTGTCTGCCCGGGAGGGCTCTGCCTGCAGGAGCAGGTGAGGGAGCCATCTTGGGTCCTGGATCCCACAGAGACCAGTCTGCACAGCTCAGCTGGCAGACTACAAAGGGTGAGTGAGCAGACTACAGAAGTGACACAGATTCTGGGACAGGCAGAAGCAGCACAGTTTCTGGGACAGACCCAGTTTCAGTCTCCAACATCTGGGCAACTTCCCCACCAGAGGAGAGGTGTCTCCCTGCCCCCCCCACTGCCCCCCCCCCGGGAGGGCTCTGCCTGCAGGAGTAGGTGAGGGAGCCATCCCTCAGAGACTAGTCTGTGCAGGTGAGCACACAGGCTGCAGAGGCAACACATCTTCTAGGACAGGCCCTATATCAGGCCTGCATATTTAGCCAAGAGGCAGGTCTGAACACCAGACCTCTGTGCACCTTCCCTGCAGGAGCAGAACTTGCATGAAAAGACTACTCTGACCACTGAGACTGAGGAAAGGGCTGGACTCCCAGGACTGCAGACAGAGGCTAACAGAATCACAGGAGGAACAAGCTCCAACCAGAGACAACTATAACAACTAACTCCAGAGATTACCAGCAGGTGAAAGGCAAACATAAGAATCTTAATAACAGGAACCAAGACCATTCACCATCATCAGAACCCAGCACTCCCACCTCTATCAGTCCTGGATACCCCAACACACCCGAAAAGCAAGACTCAAATTTAAAATCATATCTCATGATGTTGGTAAGGACATTAAGAAGGACATTAATAACGCAGTTAAAGAAATACAGAAGAACACTGCTAAAGAGGTAAAAGACCTTAAAGAGGAAACACAAAAATCCCTTAGAGAACTACAGGAAAACACAACCAAACAGGTGATGGAATTGAACAAAACCATCCAAGACCTAAAAAGGGAAGTAGAAACAATAAAGAAAACCCAAAGTGAGACAACTCTGGAGATAGAAACCCTAGGAAAGAAATCAGGAACCATAGATGCGAGCATCAGCAACAGAATACAAGAGATGAAAGAGAGAATCTCAGGTGCAGAAGACTCCATAGAGAACATGGGCACAACAATCAAAGAAAATGCAAAATGTAAAAAAGATCCTAACTCAAAACATCCAGGAAAGCCAGGACACAACCTATGAATAATAGGAATAGATGAGAATGAAGATTTTCAACTTAAAGGGACAGCAAATATCTTCAACAAAATAATAGAAGAAAACTTCCCAAACCTAAAGAAAGAGATGCCCATGAACATACAAGAAGCCTATAGAACTCCAAATAAACTGGACCAGAAAAGAAATTCCTCCAGACACATAATAATCAGAACAACAAATGCACTAAATAACGATAGAATATTAAAAGCAGTAAGGGGAAAAGCTCAAGTAACATATAAAGGCAGGCCTATTAGAATTACTCCAGACTTCTTACCAGAGACTATGAAGCCAGAAGATCCTGGACAGATGTTATGCAGACCCTAAGAGAACACAAATGCCAGCCCAGGATACTATACCCAGCAAAACACTCAATTACCATAAATGGAGAAACCAAAGTATTCCATGATAAAACCAAATTCACACAATATCTTTCCGAGAATCCAGCCCTTCAAAGGATAATAAAGGGAAAACACCAACAAAAGGACTGAAACTACACCCTAGAAAAAGCAAGAAAGTAATCCTTCAACAAACCTAAAAGAATACAGCTGCAAAAACAGAATGCCAACTTTAACAACAGGAAGCAACAATTACATTTCTTTAATTTCTCTTAACATCAATGGACTCAATTCCCAAATAAGAAGACATAGATTAATAGACTGACTGCACAAACAGGACCCAACATTTTACTGCTTACAAGAAACCCACCTCAGGGAAAAAGACAGACAATACCTCAGAGTGAAAGGCTGGAAAACAATTTTCCAAGCAAATGGTCTGAAGAAACCAGATGGAGTAGCCATTCTAATATCGAATAAAATTGACTTCCAAGAAAAAGTTTTCAAAAAAGACAAGGAGGGGCACTTCATACTAATCAAGGTAAAATCAACCAAGATGAACTCTCAATTCTGAATATCTATGCTCCGAATACAAGGACAGCCACATTCATCAAAGAAACTTTAGTAAAGCTCAAAGAACACATTGCACCTCACACAACAATAGTGGGAGACTTCAACACACCACTCTCACCAATGGACAGATCCTGGAAACAGAAACTAAACAGAGACACATGGACACTAACAGAAGTTGTGAAACAAACGGATTTAATAGATATCTAGAGAACATTTTATCCTAAAACAAAAGTATATACCTTTTTCTCAGCACCACATGCTACCTCCTCCAAAATTGACCATATAATTGGCCACAAAACAGGCCTCCATAAATACAAAAATATTGAAATTCTCTCATGCATCCTATCTGACCACCATGAACTAAGACTGATATTCAATAACAACATAAATAATAGAAACCCAACATTCACGTGGAAACTGAACAACACTCTACTCAATGACTCCTTGGTCAAGGATGAAATAAAGAAATTAAAGACTTTTTAGAGTTTAATAAAAATGAAGCCACAACATACCCAAACTTATGGGACACAATGAAGGCAGTCCTAAAAGGAAAACTCATAGCCCCAAGTGCCTCCAAAAAGAAACTAGAAAGAGCATACACTAGCAGCCTGACAGCACACCTAGAAGCTCTAGAACTAAAGGAAGCAAATTCACCCAAGAGGAGTAGACAGCAGGAAATAAGCATACTTAGGGCTGAAATTAACCAAGTGGAAACAAAAAGAACTATTCAAAGAATCAACCAAACCAGGAGCTGGTTCTTTGAAAAAATCAACAAGATGGATAAACCTTTAGCCAGTCTAACTAGAGGGCACAGGGACAGTATCCTAATTAACAAAATCAGAAATGAAAAAGGAGACATAACATACCCTGAGGAAATCCAAAACATCATCAGATCCTACGACAAAAGGTTATACTCAACAAAATTAGAAAACCTGGATGAAATGGACAACATTCTAGATAGATACTAGGTACCAAAATTAAACCACGATCAGATTAAGAATCTAAACAGTCCCATTTCCCCTAAAGAAGTAGAAGCAGTCATCAATAGTCTCACAACCAAAACAAGCTCAGGACCAGATGTGTTTAGTGCAGAGTTCTATCAGACTTTCAAAAAAGACCTAATTCCAACTCTCCTCAAACTATTCCACAAAATAGAAACAGAACCTACTCTACACAATTCATTCTATAAAGCCACAATTACTCTGATACCTAAACCACACAAAGATCCAACAAAGGAAGAGAACTTCAGACCGATTTCCCTTATGAATATCAATGCAAAAATACTCAATAAAATCCTCACAAACCGAATCCAAGAACACATCAATATGATCATCCATCATGACCAAGTAGGTTTCATCCCAGGGATGCGGGGATGGTTTAATATATGGAAATCCATCAACATAATCCACTCTATAAATAAACTCAAAGACAAAAAAAACCACATGATTATCTCGTTAGATGCTGAGAAAGCATTTGACAAAATCCAGCACCCTTTCATGATAAAAGTCCTGGAAAGATCATGAATTCAAGGCTCATACCTAAACATAATAAAAGCAATATACAGCAAACTAGTAGCCAACATCAAAGTAAATGGAGAGAAACTCAAAGGAATCCCACTAAAATCAGGAAGTAGACAAGGCTGCCCACTTTCTCCCTACCTATTCAATATAGTACTTGAAGTCCTAGCCAGAGCAATTCGACAACAAAAGGAGATCAAGAGGATACAAATTGGAAAGGAAGAAGTCAAAATATTACTATTTGCAGAGAATATGATAGTATATAAAAGCGACCCCAAAAATTTCACCAGAGAACTCCTAAACCTGATAAACAGCTTCAGTGCAGTAGCTGGATATAAAATTAACTCAAACAAATCAATGGCCTTTCTCTACACCTTTAAAGGATAAACAGGATGAGAAAGAAATTAGGGAAACAACACCCTTCACAATAGTCAAAAATAATATAAAATACCTTGGTGTGACTCTAACTAAGGAAGTCAAAGATCTGTATGTCAAGAACTTCAAGTCTCTGAAGAAAGAAATTGAAGAAGATCTCAGAAAATGTCCCATGCTCATGGATTGGCAGGATTAATATAGTCAAAATGGCTATCCTGCCAAAAGCAATCTACAGATTCAATGTAATCCCCATCAAAATTCCAACTCAATTCTTCACTGAGTTAGAAAGGGCAATTTGCAAATTCATCTGGAATAATAAAAAACCTAGGATAGCAAAAACTATTCTCAACAATAAAAGAACCTCTGGGGGAATCACCATGCCTGACCTCAAGCTGTACTACAGAGCAATTGTGATAAAAACTGCATGATACTGGTACAGTGACAGACATGTAGATCAATGGAATAGAATTGAAGACCCAGAAATGAACCCACACTCCTGTGATCATTTGATCTTTGACAAGGAATCTAAAACCATCCAGTAGAAAAAAAGACAGCATTTTCAACAAATGGTGCTGGCACAACTGGCAGTTATCGTGTAGAAGAATGTGAATTGATCCATTCTTATCTCCTTGTACAAAGCTCAAGTCTATGTGGATCAAAGACCTCCACATAAAACCAGAGACACTGAAATTTATAGAGGAGAAAGTGGGGAAAAGCCTTGAAGATAGGGGCACAGGAGAAAAATTCCTAAACAGAACAGCAATGGCTTGTGCTGTAAGATCAAGAATGGACAAATAGGATCTCATGAAATTGCAAAGCTTCTGTAAGGCAAAAGACACTATCAATAAGGCAAAAAGGCCACCAACAGTTTGCGAAAGGATTTTACCAATCCTAAAACTGATAGGGGGACTAATATCCAATATATACAAAGAGCTCAAGAAGCTGAACTTCAGAAATTCAAGTAACCCCATTAAAAATGGGGTACAGAGCTAAACAAAGAATTCTCAAGTGAGGAATACTGAAGGGCTGAGAAACACCTGAAAAAATGTTCAACATCCTTAATCATCAGGGAAATGCAAATCAAAACAACCTTGAGATTCCACCTCACTCAAGTCATAATGGCTAAGATCAAAAATTCAGGGGGCAGCAGATGCTGGGGAGGATATGGAGAAAGAGGAACACTCTTCCATTGCTGGTGGGATTGCAAGCTTGTGCCACCACTCTGAAAGTCAGTCTCGCGGTTCCTCAGAAAATTGGACATAGTACTACTGGAGGATCCAGCAATACCTCTCCTGGGCATATACCAGGAAGATGCTCCACTATGTTCATAGCAGCCTTATTTATAATAGCCAGAAGCTGGAAAGAACCCAGATGTCCCTCAACAGAGGAATGGATACAGAAAATGTGGTACATTTACACAAAGGAGTATGAAAAGCAATGAATTTATGAAATTCTTGGGCAAATGGATGTATCTGGAGGATATCATCCTTAGTGAGGTAACCCAATCACAAAAGAAGTCACTAGATATGCACTCATTGATAAGTGGATATTAGCACAGAATCTTAGACTACCCAAGAAAAAATTTGCAAAACACAAGAAAATGAAGAAGAAGAAGGAAGACCAATGTGTGGATACTTCATTCCTCCTTAGAATAGGGAACAAAATACCCATGAAAGGAGTTACAGAGACAAAGTTTGGAGCTAAGACCAAAGGATGGACTATCTAGAGACTACCTCACCTGGGGATCCATCCCATAATCAGCCACCAAACCCAGACACTACTGCACATGCTAGCAAGAGTTTGCTGAAGGGACCCTGATATAGCTGTCTCGTATGAGGCTATGCCAGTGCCTGGCAAATACATAAGTAGATGCTCACAGTTATCTATAGGATGGAACACAGGGCCCCCAATGGAGAAGATAGAGAAAATACCCAAGGAGCTAAAGGGGTCTGTAACCCTATAAGAACAATAACAATATGAACTAACCAGTACCCCTAGAGCTCATGTCTCTATCTGCATATGTAGCAGAAGATGGCTTAGTCAGACATCATTGGGAAGAGAGGTCCCTTGGTATTGCAAACTTTATATGCCCCAATACAGGGGAATGCCAGGGCCAAGAAGTGGGAATGGGTGGGTAGGGGAGCAGGGCAGGGGGAAGGTATAGGGAACTTTTGGGATAGCATTTGAAATGAAAAAAAAAATCCTTTAAGCTAATGCACAAATCCATGCACATGCATGTGTGCATGTGCATGTGTGCATGTGTGTGTGTGCAAACATACAAACACAAGCACACATGCTCGCACACCTTTACTCTCCAGCCTGATTCTAGACAACTTGAGCAATGAATGTATCAGTGATGCAAGAGGAGAGATCACATGCAGTAACTTCCTTCAGCAAGCAATTCAGAGTTGGTCTTTGGAAACCAGCAACACTAGACACAGGCCTTCCAGAGTGGTCTCCCTCCGAGTGCTGGTGGCTCAGTGCATCTGCTGTTGGTCAGCATGGGTGGTTCTAGAATGCTGCTTTCCAGAACACAGGTGATTCTAGGATGCTGCTTTCCAAAATGCGTTTTTTTTCTTCCTCTCTGTTTTATAGATTTGGTGGAAAGCACTTGCCTAGCATGCAGAAATGCAGGGCTCACCCCACAGCACAGGGAGATAAGGGAGGCAGGGTAATAAATAAAAAATAAATTTAAACACACACACACACACACACACACACACACACACACACACACACACACACACACACTTGTTTTTTGAAATAGCACCTTTCTTTTGTACCAAGCCCAGCCCACCCAGGACAGATCCAGGAGCTGGTCTCTCCATTCACCAAGAGTACTGACAGATACCGTACATCTGACTGAAGTTACAAAGTAACTAGCAGTACCTAGCTACTTGGGGTTGAGGACTGAAGGAGCAGCCTACCCCAGACTAAAATTGATAGCAGTGGCATGACCCGTTCTGACATTTTTTAGATTTATTTTTTCTGTGTGTGTGTGTGTGTGTGTGTGTGTGTGTGTGTGTGTGTAGGTCAGAAGGTATTTTGCCCAAGCCAGTCTTCTCCTTCCACCATTCAGGTCGCAGAATCTAACTCAGGTCGTTTTTTAACCCGTAGGTATTATCCATGATTAACACTGTATTCTGAAAGGTGTTTATTCTGTGGTTGCTTCTTTTTTTCTTTTGAGACAGTCTTGCTTGAACAGTTCAGGTCAGCATGAAATTCACACAAAAGAGCAGAGGTCAGCTCAGGCTCATTCCTGGATACACAGTGAATTTGAGGCCAACTTTGGCTATAGAAATCTTTTAAGCTGATACACAGATCCATGCACACATGCACTCACGCCCTCACCCTCCAGCCTGATTCTGGACAGCTAGAGCTCTCCTCTCTTGCCTCTACTTCCTAAGTGCTAGGACAACAGGTGTGCACATGTGTAAAGGTAAGAAAACAACCTTAAGGAGTCCCCTCCCTGCTTCTACCATGTGGGTCCCAGGGATGGAACTCAGGTTGCCAGGCTTGGCCTTTAACCACCAAGCCATTCCATTTCTCTAGCCCCTGCTCATTTTCTTTCTTTCATGTTTTAAAGTGAAATGTCCCCACAGGCTCATGTGTTTGAACCGTGCAGCCAAGCTGGTGGTGGTGTCTGGCTGAGTTTAGAACCCTAAGAATGTATTCAATGGTGTAAGGAAGAATATGGCTGGAGAAGATGACCCACTAACAGATAAAGTGTCTCCAGCACAAGCTCTTGCCAAGCCACAGCCTCTGCCAAGCCTTCTCCTCCACCTTGGTGAAACTGAGCGCCACGCTGAACCTTGCTACCTTCCATTGTTGCTGTCGAGCGCTGTGCGATGAAACATCCCACCCTGCAGGATGCAGAAAGGCAAACCACTCAGAATGGCTTCAGGGTGTCTCAAAGAGATTCACTAGGCTCTGAAGAGACTCACTATGCCCCTCCCTGCCAGGGTGAGCAATAAAAGCTGAGGGTCCTTCTCAGAAGAGCAAAGCCAAACAGCAAAGGTGACTCAGACAAGTCACGCTGCAAAGAAAAGGGCTGAGACCAGAGCAGCTGCCTAGAAGAGATTTTGATCAACTTAGCCACCTGGACAGGACACTCTCCACACTGTTGGGCTGCCTGCAAGCTGTGCAGTGGGCTCCCAGTTCCCAACTTTTATGAGCTGTCACCCATGCTGGGATGAGCCTCGGTGATGCAGCTGTCTTTGAGTCATTTCTGCTCCTCTAAGTAATCCCTCACCCATACACCTGTAAGGAACACAAATTAAACTCAGCAAGTTGGACTTTGATAGCAACTGTACTTTGGTCCGTCATGAGTTTGCTACCTGGGGTAAGTAGATGTGTGTGTTGCGTCTTCCCAGGAAAAGTTTTGTCTCACAACATGAGTACTTTGTCACAGCAACGAAAACTGTAACTAACTGGCTGGCAAAATAGCTCAGTGGGTAAGGATGACTGTTGCCCAATCTGACGATCTGAATTCAATTCCCTGGATTCACATGGTGAAAAGAGAGAACCAACCCCTGAAAGCTCTTATCTGCTCCCAACCATGGTGTGCTGCACATACTTACACTTACACACACACACACACACACACACACACACACACACACACACATACGCACTAGATAAAATGTAATAAGGAAATTTATAAAGAAAAATCAATTTAAAAATAAAAGTAACACACAAGTGTAAAATTTAATAAATGTACTACATTAAAAAAAAAAACCTGTAACTCAGCAGGAAGGAGAGTCACAGTACACCATGGTGTAGCCAATACCCCCACACACCCATGCTCATCCAAGGACACCTAAGTATATTAAATGAATTACACACAAAAAATAATAAAGGAGAGGTATTTGTCTGGAAAAGTAGGCTCAGTGGGTGAGGGAGGGGATAAAAGAGGATAATAAAAATGATGATGATCAAAGTTCATTATATACACGTATAGAATTGTAGAGAACATGAATGTAGAGAAAAATAATTTATAATGTACCTATTATATTCACATTCGAAATGTCAATCTCCCTAAGGTATCAGTAAGCATAGCCTAAGTAGAAATTGTCAAATACTCAGACTGTCACAAACCCTGGCCCTTTCTGAGGCACAAAGCCTGAGTCCAAGGGCAGTGCCCTGGGTGGATTTGCCCTGGTCACCGAGAGATGAAGGTATAAGGCCCAGAGAGAGGTCCCATCCCTAGAAAACTCCCAGACCTCTGTGTGGAAGGTAATCTGGAGCTGGAGAGAAGGTTTGGTGGGCAAAGAAACTGTAGCCCAAGCCTGATAACCTGAGTGTGACCCCTGGGACCCATGTAAAGATGTGGTAGCAAGTATCTGTAAGCCCAGCACTCCTACAGCAAGAGAGGCAGAGGCAGAAAAACTGGCTTGATGTGCTAGAGACCACCAGCATAGAATACATTATATAGTGCCAGAGATAAAACTTGTTTTAAAACAAGGTAGAGAGTAGTGGCTCCTAAGAGTCCTCTGACTCTACAAGTGCAACATGGCATGCATATGCCCACACTCACACATACATACACTTACACACTAAATAAAATAAAGTCATAGAATAAAGTGGGAAACCAACCAACGATATTCTTATGTCAACCTCTGGCCAACACACTCCTATGCATGGGAGATGACACCCACTTGCAGGCACACATGCACGTGTGTATGTGTACACGCATGTGCTATGCAATGCACACAAAAAATAATCTTTAAAAGTCTAATGTGGAATCAATTAAGCCTCAGCAGGTTAAGATAAGCCAATGCTTCAAGAGCTGGGGAAATGAGAAGAGGGGTGAAGACTACAGTCAACAGCTAACAGCTTCATAAATGGCCTGTCTTTGCAACTGCATAATGTTATTTGTGTCTGTTGGCCTCGGGAGACAGTCAAGAGTTCACGTTCACACCCCATTTGCTAATCATGGCCCCAAACAGGAAAGTCAAGAGTATTAACAATTAGATAATTATCCTCTGCAGTGGGACAATTGAGGCGTTCCACTCAAATCAGATGGGAGCCAGCTCTGACCACATTCTGGCTCAGTCGCTTAACACTGCCTGCAAACTTCCTTCTGGGATACAATCATGGACATAACTGTTGGCAAGAGGCAGGCAAGTCTTCCTGGTCTGCAGGTGCCTGGTGACAGAGCTGGAAAATGGAAAGGAACCAACCACAGGGTGCTTAGATCCAGCAGGCAGTTAACAAGGCAGCAATGAGGAGGTAGGATATCCCCCCCCCCATTCCCTTGTCTAGAAAGCAGCTGCTCTTGATGCTTTTTTTTTTTTGTAGGTGAAAAAATAAATTACATTTAAAAATAAATGAATTTGAAGGAATTTCAGTTACATAGTGAGTTCAAGGTAAGGCCAGCCTGGGCTACATGAGATCCTTAGTATAAAGTAAATAAGTTAAAGTAAGAGCCTGAGATACAGATCACTGGCAAGTATTTGCCCAGAATGCACACGGCCACTAGGTCCTACTCACAGCCCGGAAAATAAGACAGAAATGTCAAAAGGGCTCCTGTGGCCAGCTGGTCACAGGAATTAGGAGAGAAGATGGCTACTGGCCCTGAACCCAGGTCAGGCTGTGAGCTCAGAGCAAACCCTGTAGCCCATCACTGCTGCTGCTTCCCCTTGGCTTTTCTGCCAGCCTCAATTTCTTGTCCATAAATTGAGGGATTCTAGCAGCCTTGACTTAGTGAAGTCAGGTGGGGCTGGCTGAGATCAGCATGCAAAGTCCTACTGTCCTGCAAACCACTTACCAAACCTAGAAACCAGTAAATCACTGCACTGTACAGAGAAGAGAGAGAGAGAGAGAGAGAGAGAGAGAGACAGAGAGAGAGAGACAGAGAGAGAGAGACAGAGAGAGAGAGACAGAGAGACACAGAGAGACACAGAGAGACACAGAGAGACACACAGAGAGAGGATGCCTCTAGCACACCCAAGAATCTCCAAAGTCTGTGTAGAAGAGAAACTATCTAGGGAATGTGTTTTCAACAAAACCAATGCCAGAGGAACACATGTCTCCAGCACAAGCCATGGCCTTTAAAAGCCTGCAGCCTCCCAGGCTGGCCCCCAGGCACGGGGAAGCCACCTCCTTTGGCTGGCAGGGCCTCTTAGGTCAGAGCCAAGAGCCACAAGCTGCACCAGATGCTGGATTCCAGAACTCAGAATAACTCACTAACTTAGTAAGGTTCAAGCCACTGAGAACCGAGGAGATCACCCTGGAACACTGTAGAAGCACCATAAAAAGGAAAAACCTACAGGAAGCTGCTTCAGAAGGGAAAAGAAGCTTTTGTTCAAAAGCTAGAATTCAAAAGCTATGTATTTCTACCACCCAACACCCAGCAGTCACCCTGCCCCTCTTCCACATTTCTGACAGTGGAGGGCTCAATACAAATGCTTATAATACAAAAATCTCAGACAACCTGTCATAGCATTACCCATTTAGTGATGCAGGTAATGGAGCCCATGGCCTCATACAGACTAGTCAGGCACTCTAAGGCTGAGCCAACACCCCTCATCCTTCCCAGGAGCTCTACCCTGAGCCATATCCACAGTCCCTATGTCACCAAGGGCTCAGACGCTAGAGTACTTGCCTAGCCTGTAGGAAGCCTGGGTTCAATCCCCAGCTCTACATAAAGCCAGCATGATGGAACAGTCCCAGCACTGAAGAGGTTGAGGCAAAAAGGAACAGAAGTACAGAGCACTGTGCTCTGCCAAATGGATCAAGTTTAGGACCATCCTGGGCTACATGTAACCTTATCTCAACAAATGACAAGCCAATGCAAATAACCTAAAACTTAGACCTCATTAAATGAGTTTAGTCCTATTGCTAAGTCTCTATCTTCTCATCAGAAAGCTTTTAGTTATAATCAGTAATTAATTATGTGCTTTCAAATACCTAGTAGTGGGCTGGAGTGATGGCCTTCATGGTTAAAAGTACTCACTGCACTTCCAGAGGTCTGAGATCCAGTTCTCAGCACCAATGTCAGTTAGCTCACAATCACCTATAACTCCTGATATCCAGGAGATCCACCACTCCCTTCTGGTCTCCATGAGTACTGTGTGTGTGTGTGCGCGCGCGCGCGCGTGCGTGCGTGCGTGCGTGCGTGCGTGCGTGTGTGTGTGTGTGTGTGTGTGTGTGTGCTCGCGCAAGCGTGCGTGTGTGTATGTGTGTGTGTGTGTGCATGTGCACACATGCACAGTTAAAAATAAAGATAAATCTTTTTAAGAAAGTTTTTAGAAGTGGGGCTTGGGGGTACACATCCTCAGTTCCTATACTTGAAAAGACGAGGTGAGAAGATTGTGAGTTTAAGGCCAAACTGAACTACATATCAAAACCTTGTCTTAAAAACAAAGCACAAGTAGAAGTTAGAGGTGTAACTCGGAGGGAGAGGGCTCGTCCAGAATGCTCAAGGCTACGAAGGGTCTGATCCCCAGCATCTTATGCAGACACACCCAAAACAAAAAGCAAAATTTGTTCTAAGTACAAATGAAACCAGAAAGAGGGCTGGGGATTTGGCTCAGTCAGTAATGTGCTGCCACGCCAGCATGTGGCCCTGAGTTTGATCTCCAACACCCATGGAAATAGCTGAGCATGACCCTATGTACTCCCAGTGCTGAGGAAGAGGTCACAAGAAGCAGATTCCTGGAACTCGCTGGCCCACCAATCCAGTCATTTTGTTCAGTGAGAGACCCTGTCTCAAGACATAAGGTAGAGGGCCAGTAAGGCAGCTCAGCAAGTACAGGGGCTTGTTGCCAAACCTCTCCATCTGAGTTGATCCCCAAGACATCCCCAAGACATCCCCAAGACATCCCCAAGAACTTCACAGAATAGAAGGCAAGAACTGACTTCCCCAAGTTGTCACCTGATCACTGCATGTGAAAGAACACACAAAAGAAAAAAATTTTAATAAATAGCTAAATAAATATAGTTTTAAATGGGTAGAGAATGATTGAAGAAAACACCCTGCCACCCACAAGCACATGCACATAGATGCATGCAGATCTGCAAGAACATATAACACAAATGAACACAAAACCCACACAGAACGCACACAAACACACATACATACCTAAAAGAAACCTTTAACGTTTTAACTGAAGATTTAAAATAGAAAAATATCCGGGCGGTGGTGGTGCACACCTTTAATCCCAGCACTCGGGAGGCAGAGGCAGGAGGATGTCTGAGTTCGAGGCCAGCCTGGTCTACAAAGTGAGTTCCAGGACAGCCAGGGCTATACAGAGAAACCCTGTCTCAAACCCCCCCCCCAAAAATTAAAATAGAAAAATATTCAATTGTGTGGGGAAAATAGGAAAGAAAACATGAAAGAGAAGAAAAGGTCTTCTTTGTTCTTGGATTTGATTTTATATAAGACATTTGGGAAGGGAATCTTGGCATAAACTTGACCCAACCAAGCAAGCCCTGGAAGCATGTGAAACTACTGAGGCTTGAGCCTCCAATGGCAAATTAAATCCATCTCAGTTTCCCTCCCAAATGAAGTTTCTCCATCTCTCAACACTACCGAACAAATGAAACAGTAGCAAAAAATAAAGCAGGAATTTCCTGCCAAACACCACATTCCACATCCACACTGGAAACGTCCACTCCCAGGCCAGACATGGGATGGACTTTGAGTGGAGGCAACAGAAATTAAGAAGAGAAAATGATCCCAGCCAAGAGGCTTCTCTCATCCCTACAAGAAAAGCCACACACAGCGAGAATGGGAGAAAGCAGCCGACATCCTTTTCCCTCTCTCTGTCTTTCCCTCAGGTTTACCAGAAGACACATTGTATTGAAACATCTCCTGGATCTCCTGTCTTTGTTACTTTTCCTGATGCTGTGATAACATACAAGGACAACAAAAGCAATTTAAAAGAGAAACTGTTTTGGCCGACAGTTTGAGGGTACAGTCCACCCGGGTGAGAAGTCATGGTGGCAGGAGGTTGAGGCAGTAGATGTGTTACATCACAGTCAGGAAGTAGCAGAAATAAGGATACTTGTGCTCTGCTGACTTGTTTTATAAGGTTTAGGATTCCTGCCTAGGGAATGGTACCACCTGCAAGGAGCAGGTCTTCCCACCTC
Organism: Mus minutoides; assembly: GCA_902729485.2. Lineage (NCBI taxonomy): Eukaryota > Metazoa > Chordata > Mammalia > Rodentia > Muridae > Mus > Mus minutoides. The sequence continues at coordinate 96,858 of CACVCL010027972.1, read as the reverse complement.
AATTAACCCTATTCTAGGTTTAATTAACCTGAACATTGAGAAGTGATATGAGGGGCTGGAGAGATGGCTCAGTGGTTAAGAGCACTGACTGCTCTTCCAGAGGTCCTGAGTTCAATTCCCAGCAACTGCATGGTGGCTCACAACTATTTCTAATGGGATCTGATGCCCTCTTCTGGTGTGTCTGAAGAGAACAGCAGTGTACTCACATACATAAAATAAGCAAGTCTTTAAAAAAAAAAAAGGAAAGGAAAGGAAATGAACCCTAACAACCTAGATAGCCAAGACAGATATTTGTATATATGTGTACACAGAAGCTTTTGAAGATGGAAAGAGGCAAATGTTTACCAACAGATAAATACACCAACTAAAGTGGAATGAATATTCACACACTGGAATATTATTCAGCTTTGAAAAGGAACAAAATTTTAGTTCATGCTACTACATGGATGGATCTTGAGGTCATGGTGCTCAGTAAACTAAGCCCACAATAAAAGGATTTTACTCTTAGGAGGTCCCTAAAATATCAGGCCCATAAAGAAAAAAGGAAAGTGGCAGACGAGGGGCTGAGAGCTCAGGAGACATATTGAGAAACGGAGACTGCGCTTCAGTTTGGGAAATGAGAAAGTTCTGGAAAAGGGTGTCAATAATTGCACAACTATGTGAATGTGTTTCATGTTGCTTAACTATGCTCTAAAAAAAAAATTCAGCTAAGATGGTAAATTGTAAGAAGGAAGACCAACACATGGATACTTCATTTCTCCCTAGAATAGGGAATAAAATATCCATGAAAGGAGTTGCAGAGACAAAGTTTGGAGCTAAGACGAAAGGATGGATGATCCAGAGACTGCCCCACCCGGGGGTCGATCCCATAATCAGCCACCAAACGCAGACACTACTGCATATGCCAGCAAGATTTTGCTGAAAGGACCCTGATATAGCTGTCTCATGTGAGGCTTTGTCAGTGCCTGGCAAATACAGAAGTGGATGCTCACAGTCATCTCTAGGAAGGAACACAGGGTCCCACCCCAATGTAGGAGCTAGAGAGAATACCCAAGAGCAGAAGGGGTCTGCAACCCTATAGGTGGAACAACAATATGAACTACTCAGAACCCCCAGAGCTCATGTCTCTAGCTGCATATGTATTAGAAGATGGCCTCGTTGGCCATTATTGGGAAGAGAGGCCCTTGGTCTAGCAAACTTTATATGCCCCAGTACAGGAGAATGCCAGGGCCACGAAGTGGGAGTGGGTGGGTAGGAGAGCAGGGCAGGGGGAGGGTATAGGGGACTTTTGGGATAGCATTTGAAATGTAAATGAAAAAATATATAATAAAAAATAAAGAAACAAAAACAAACAAAAAAAGAATGTTGCTCACTTGGGGACCACATGGTGAGTGCACCCCATATTGTGTGGCCAATTCATAAGCTCAAGCTTTGGTTTGTGATAGATTTAGATATGCTATAGGTGTAACCGCCCAAGGGGTCATGTGTCTTGGCTCCCCTGTCTCCCAGGCAGGACATGTAGTAGCCCTACTGAATAAGCTTCAATTACCTGCACAAGACCTGCATGTGATTGACCCCAGCAACATTCCATCATGAAGAAGCAGGGGTTAGCATGGCCTTGTACCTCTCTGAAAATCTATTATAGGCCTTTAATGGTCATCAAGAAGAGGGACTCATGATGTTCCACCTCTCTCTCTGAAGACAGATCACAATTGCTAAGGGTGGGGACTCAGGAGAACCCCTCCCTTCCCTGTAGATGTATTATAGACTGTTAGTGTTATTACTAGAAGGGCTTATGAGCCTCTGCCTCTCCCTAAAGATAGACAGCTAACAGTTGTTGAAGGAAAGAGAGAGCTCATGAGTCCCACCCCTTTAAGCAGTTAAAAGTTGCTAGGAGAGAGGAGACACAAGGTCCTACCCATCCCAGAGGACTGCTAGGCTGATAACAATTAATAGGAGGAAGGTCTCACAAGGCCCCACCCTTCTCTGATAGAAAGCTGGTGTTGCTAGGAGAAACAGAAAGAGATGGTTTCTTCAGTGGTATGGATAGCCACACTCAAGAAAGCAGTAACAGTGAATCCCACTGGGCCCAGGCATAAAAGTAGGACTATTTGCAAAGAGAAATGTGAACAGCAACAGAGGAGAGAAGAGGACGACTGGGAGGACTAGTGTGCACAAGCATCATAATCATGTCTGAGAATCACGTGAAGAGCATTATGTATCGTTAATATGCACGAATAACAAGAAAACTTTAAAACCAAAGAGCGTTCCTGCCTCACCAAGGCAGTAGCGACTCACACATGCCCTTTGCCAAGGCACTTGGAACCATGAATGACAAAGTTCATTTTTTGTTTGCACAATTATCTCCAGAAGGCTAAAGAAAGATCACTGGGGATCAGTCTACAAAGTCAACGAAGATAAACAGTTAAGTTTGTATCAAGCTTTTTTGTTGTGTTTTGCTTTTTTGTTTTCAGGCCAATGACATATTAGTCACATCTTTAAACAGCCATTCATACAGGAATTAAACATGCAATTCACATCTCATATAAATAGGAAAACAGGAAAGAAGGGGTTGTTATTGGGATGTAAAGTAAAAAAGTAAATTATGGGCAAGAAACAAAGTATACATTTTTAAAGACATAATAAATGTTGTGGAGTGGGGCAACTAGTGGGATGTGGTGTGTATGTTGTATGCACCCATTTATGTATGTAGCAGCCATGGGTAGTCTGCTCTCACTGAACCCAGGGCTAAGCTGGCAGCCAGCAAACTGTGGTCATCCCCCTGCTTCTGCTCCATGACAGGAATGGAGTTATAGAGACACACATGGCCACACCTGGCTTTTTATGTAGGTGCTAGGGATTTGAACTCTGGTCCTTAAGTGTGCTCAGCCAGTGCTCTTAGCCACTGAATCACCACTCCAAACACTGTATTTTAGGACTTTTTAAAAACTAATGGGGCTGGTCGATCATGTTACACAGATAGGCTTTACCAGTGAGGTATGTCTTTTAGTTAGGTAAAATAGCCAGTAAGAAATTCTAAAACGGGGGCCTGGAGAGATGACTCAGTGCTTAAGAATATTGGCTACTCTTCCAGAGGTTCTGAGTTCAATTCCTAACAACCACATGGTGGCTCACAACCATCTGATGCCCTCTTCTGGCATTCAGGTGTACATGCAGATAGAGCACTCAGACACAAAATTTTAAAAAGAAAAGATAAAGAAACCCCAAACGTACTCTTGGTGATTTTGCTACTTTTTCCATTGTTATGAGCAATTAATTCCTTGACAAGAAGCAACTGAAGGGAGGAGGGGTTCACTTGCACTCACAGCTTGAAGGGATGCAAGCCACCATGGAGAATAGAGCATGGCAGCTGGCAACTGCAGACTGGTGAGAGTGTGCAGCTAGGAACAGAACAGAGAGGACAGGAAGTGGGGCCAGGACCCATCTCCAATAACCTGCTTGTTCCAGCCAGGTCTCGCTTCCTAAAGGTTCTACATACTTCCCAAAACAAGATCCCATCTGCTTGAACACCCCAAGTGTTCAAATATGTGAACCTATCAGGGATGGTGCATATTCAAACCACGGTAGTTTGAAAACAGTTTGACACAGGCATTAGGATACTCTGGAGACAGAATTGGCAGGGTGGCTTGTGTTCATGAGTTCGAGACCAGAAAAGAAACCAACCACACACTTTCCTGGTTTCATCTCTGTTGGTGGGTTTAAGACCCCAACAGGAGCAACTTTATTTGGCTCCCAGTTCCTGGGGAAATCAATGTGGCAGGATTCTGAAGCAACCACAATCCAACCTAGGGACCAACACATGCAAGCTGTGCTCAGTTACCGTTCCCATTCTTATACAGGCCAGGAAATGATGCTACCCATGGCGGTAAGAACGCATGCGATTAAGACAAACCCCCACAGGTCAACCCAATGTAGACAACCCCTCAGTGAGACTCTCCTCCCAAGTGATTCTAGATTGTGTAGAGTTAGCAATGAAAACTGACAGATGTCATGCCCAAAAAATAAAAAGTAAATTAATATTAAAATGTTTTAAACCTGATTTCCCCTTCTCTAAAAGAAAAGGCTACGGTATAAAATTATACAACCAAAGAAACGTGTGTGCCATGTCTCCTAGATGCTTTCTGATATTTAAAATGTGACCTAGAAAAGTCCAAGGAGGTTAGCTTAGTGATTAAAGGATGTGTCACCAAATCATGAAGACCTAAGTTCAATCCCCACAACTGATGATTTTTTTAGGTGATGGGAGAAGGAGATACCAATGATGACACCAATGTATATACACATACCTACTTATGCCTATCCATATGTATGTAGCCATACATCATGGCACACACCTGTGATCCTAAGGATGAAATCAGGAGGTAAAGGCTGGATGGTCAAGTATCCAAAGCCAGGCTCAGCTGTGCAATGAACTCAAGGCCACATGAGACTATAACATATACACACAATTACACATGAGAAAGATTACACAGCTGGACCCGCCGAGCACAGCTGCCTCATAGCTATCTCTGGCTCACAGAAGGAAAAAAAAATGGAGTTGAGGAAAGAGGACAGACCCTCTGGGCAGATGTCGGCAATATTGCAAAACCTATTTCCTGCCTCTCAATGCTACTCTTAGTCAAAAACAATAAAAAGAACAGAAGGAACACGGCCTCCAGATGGCAGATGCAGAATCCCTTATTAGATTTCAAACAAAAACTACTACGGTCATACTTCTAACATGACACAGGCCCGTTAAATACAAAGATGAATCACAGTGCCCTTCTAAAGAAAAGTCTGTCTGACATCACCTCAAGTCATGCTGGCTTTTCAGCAAGCTCACACTGAAGGCCAGAAATAGACAGGAAGGCCATGGGGGCAGGTGGCCTGACAGGTCACACTCAGCCCTGGGTGAGTGCTCCCAAACCCACACCATAAAACCACAAACACAAGACAAGAGAAAGAGAAAGTGGTTTTGTAAACACATACCCTGGCAGCCCCACAAAGCCAGGCATCTGGGTGGAGAATTCTTACTCCCGTTTACTGGAGAAAATTAGTGTTTTCCCTTGGATGGCTGCATACTAGGAATTTGCGTTCAGACATCGCCTATGGCTCCTGCTGCTGTGAAATAGATCTCCTGAAATCAACTGAATAGTCAGTTACCAAAAAGCTGCCTGCAATTCTTTAACACAGAATCTCTAGCTCACATATTGGGGCCAGCACCCTCCCTCCCATAAAAAACTTTAAAATTGTATGCAGGAAGGGCTACACCGAGGATGTGGCTCAGTAGGGCACTTGCCTTCCATGAATGAGGACCTGGGTTCCACCTCCAGCATAATATAAAATTGGGCCTCTTAGTACATAGGTATCATCTCAGTACTCAGGAGATAGAAGCAGGAAGATCAGTTCAAGGTCATCCTCAGCTATACCCAGTCCTGGGGCAGCCTGAGCTAATAGAGAAAGTCTGAAAAATCCTAATACTAAGGAAAAGCACACTGCCCTGACAGGCAGGAGACCTGAGTCCCATCCCCAGTACAACGTAATTGTGGGTGTGTGGTGCACACCTGTCATTCCTGTGCCAAGGAGGTGGAAGAGGAGGATCAGGAGTTCAAGGCCAACCTGGGATACATAGAAAGTTCAATAACAGCTTGGATTAACTGAGACTCTGACTCAAATTAAAAATATAAAAAATTTTGTAAAGCCCTAGCAACTAGAAACTTTGATAACCCATCACACTAATTGAGGATTAGATTGTTTTGTTTTGTTTCAATATTTTATGGACTGTCTCTTTTTATTTTTTTTAACTTGTATCTTATGTATGGGTGTTCTGCTGTATGTACACCTGCATGCCAGAAGAGGGAGTTAGATTCCTTTATAGATGGTCATGAGCCACCATGTGGGTGCTAGGAATTGAACTCAGGACCCCTGAAAAAAACAGCCTTCTCTCTTAACTACTGAGCCATATCTCCAGAAACCAAGGGATTGTTTTAAGCAACAATTTGACACAATCTAGAGTCACTGAGGAAGGATATCTCAATGAGGGACTGTCTACATTGTGTGGATGTGTGTGTGTGTGTGTGTGTGTGTGTGTGTGTGTGTGTGTGTGTATGTGTGTGTGTATGTGTGTCTGTGTCTGTGTGTGTCTGTGTATGTCTGTGTGTGTGTGTCTGTGTGTCTGTGTGTCTGTGTGTGTGTTGTATCTATCTGTGTATGTGTGTGTGCTGGGGGTGGGTATTTTAATTTAACTGATGTGGAAAGATCTCACCCATGGTGGGCACCATCGTTCCCTAAGCAGGAGGTCCTGAACTGTGCAGATATATGGTGCAGAGTAAACAAGCATTTCTCTCTGTTCTTCCCTGCTGATGTGACTGTTTGAAGTTCCTGCCTTGACTTCCCCCTCAGTAATGAACTGTCACCCAGCACATAAGCTGAGGTGAGCCCCTTTCTCCCTAGTTGATTTTTGTCATCATATTTTATTGTAGCAACAAAAATGAAACTAAGAAACAGTGAAAATTCTTTTTTGTTCAACCTAAAAAAATCAGTGACTCAAACTCACTCAACCAGAGAAGGCGCAGTCAAAACAAGGAGCTGCCCAACCCTCGCCACACTACTCCCATGTATAGATCCACAAGTCAGTTAACGTCCACTGAACCTATTTCACTTGTTATAAAAAAGCCTATTAAATAAGGACGATGTGGGGATACCTGGGGGGGGGGAACAAAACAAGAGCATTTATATAGCGTAACTGAAAGAGCTGCTCTTATTTCAATGGGAAACAAAAATAGTATATTAAAATACCATCAAGGACTCTTTAGACAACAAAGAAAACAAGGTATATATCCAGGACCAATGAGAGTGGCAAAAGCCAAATCAAGAGTGAACGTGTGGCTTTAAAAGCTTTAATTGCATTAAAAGAATGAAATTAGGCCTGGAGGTGTAGTTCTTCAAATGGTTAGAGCCCCTGCCTAGCATCCTTCAGTGAGGGGCTAAGGGGAAGAGCCCTGCCTAGAATTTCTCAGTGAAGGACTGGGGGCGTAACTCAGGGGTGGAGTCTTTGACTATCAAATGTTTAAATGAAATAAGATTATTTTATTTGTTCACTTCACAATTTGGAATTTACTCCAAAAAATTTACATATGTAATTACTTCTAGAAAAAATTTCACACTAAGGGGGATTTTAAAAGAACAAAACTAAGAGCGTAGGTTAGAACAAATCGCAAAGTGAAAAGAATTATGTCCAAAGCGAAAACTACTGGATCATTTAAAAAAAAAGTGATGAATAAATCGAAGATCTTCAAGACTTCCAGCTCTCAGTTAACTAAGGAGACTGCACACACTATGGTAATCTGAATAGCACACTCTCAGTTCAGAAACTCACTAATTCTAAGAAACTGTGAATCACAAAAGTTGACCAAATGATGTTAAAAGGGTTTTAAAAGGCAAAACAGCTGGACGTGATGGCGCACGCCTTTAATCCCAGCACTGGGGAGGCAGAGGCAGGCGGATTTCTGAGTTCGAGGCCAGCCTGGTCTACAAAGTGAGTTCCAGGACAGCCAGGGCTATACAGCGAAACCCTATCTTGAAAAAACAAAACAAAAAAAAAGGCAAAAGAGCAACGAAAAGACTTTAGCCTAAACTCAAACACCTTGTATGATATACATACATACATACATATATATATATATTCAAAAATTTCTTCCCACAAAGATTTCCCAAGAAATTACTCAGTTGTTCAAGGAGAGACTAATTCCAATGCTAAACTTGTTTGAAAAGTTTTAAAATGGAAAAGTGCCTAATTCACTTTAAGTGACTAGAAGATCGGATAACAAAACTTAATGAAGAGATTGCAAAATGAAATGAACCACAAACACAGCCCAATTTCACTCATGAACAGAGATGGCAAAATCCCAAGACACAAAACAAAACAAGCCTTGCCAATCAAAGTCACCACCACGCCAAAAGAAAAGTTCAGCAAGCAAGTCACACCCACAGCATAGCAAGGATGGCCTGGCACCAGAAAACCTCTTAAACATGGCTGTCAGGTGATAGATGCCATTGTTAAAGACTTAATGAGTCTTGAAGTTCTTGATTCTGTTTCCAGCCTGGAGCTTGCCAAGTAGGCTAGGCTGGCTAGCCAGAAAGCCCAGAGATCCCCCTGGCCCTGCCTCTCCACAGCTTAGTCTATAAGCACATACCATCACGGCCAGCTTTTCTCACACTACCTGATGGTTAGTGTTGGTTATCATCCTGACACAGTCTATAACAACGGTTCTCAACCTCCCTAATGCTGTGACCATTTAATACAGTTCTTCAGGTTGTGGTGACCCCCTCCCCCCGCCAGCCATAAAACTATTTTCATTGGTACTTCATAACCTTAATTCTGCTACTGTTATGAATCTAGTGTAAATATCTGTGTTTTCTGATTGTCTGAGGGGACCGCTGAGAAAGGGGTCACAACCCACAGGTTGAGAACCACTGGTCTAGAATCACCTAGGAAGGGAGTCTCAGTGAAAGACTGTCTAGTTGGCCTTTTAGCATGTATGCAGGCTATTTGTTCTGATTATACTTTATGTGGGAAGACTCTACCACTGTGGGAGGCATCATCCTGTAGAGCCAGATCCTGGACTGTACAACACTGGAGAAACTGAGCTAATAAGCACAAGCATATGTGTATTAATTCATTGTTCTCTGCTCTGGACTGTGGATGGGATGTGACTGATTCTAAGTTCCTGCTGCTGTGACTTCTCAGTGACTGAGAGGTTCATGTTGTCTGAACTATGTGCCAAGTTAACCCTTTCTCCCTTAACTTGATTTTCATCAGTGTTATTTGATCTCAGCAATGAGGAAACAAAACAAAATACATGTGTTCTGGGGATCAAACTCGGATCCTCTTCACTGACTGGGCTACTCCCCAGGCCCCTGTTCAAAACAATTTCTGTGAATGGCTATCAGGAGTGAGCTCAGGCTGAGGCTTTTCTCCATCAGCCCCTCACCATCTGCACCCTATGCCTTGTCCACACCCATTCTGCTATGCTGATGCTTTTCCTCAGAGGAAGAAGCCAGGAAGGAACTAAAACCAATTCTTGGTTCTTGGTCAACCGTAGAGGGACACACTGAGCCCTGGCCAGTTGCTACCCCTTCCTGGTTCCTCCTCCCACTAGAAGAGTGTCTTTGTTGAGCTTAATGTTCTCAATACACTGCTTCCTCTTTTCTGGGACTGTCAGGGACCCAGACACAGAATAACTAGCATTGTACTTCACCATTAGGGAGTATGTGTTATTTATTCTACTCATGAAAGAGAGGGAAATTCTGACAAGAGCAATACAGAGGAGGAAGGCCTTATTCTGGCTCACAGTTACAGGGTACAGCGCATCAAAAAGGGGAAGCCATGACAGAGGATCATGAGGTGGGTAGCTGATGTATGCTAGTCCCCAACTTTTCTTCCCGCTATACTGTCCAGGACCCAAAGACAGGGAACGATAACGTCTCTCTTCCCACCTCAGTTGACACTATCTAGGGCTGTCACCATAAACACACCCAGAGATTGATGTCCTAGGTGATTCTGGATCCTGTCTGGTTGACAATGTGAACCACCACAAGGTGGGAATTCAAGCTGAACAGAATGAAAACTGACCTAAAGAGGAGCCATCAGGGCCAGGGAGATGAATCACTGGGCGAAGTATTTCTGATGAGCTGAGTTCAATCCCCAGGACCCACACAAAAGCCAGGTGTGGTAACCAGTGGCCTGTAAGCCAGATGCTGGAGGTTGGGGTGATGTAAAACCAAGGCTGGGGTATAGCTCAGTGGAATATTGGCGGAGCATGCACAAGACCCTGGGTTTGAACTTCAGCCTACAAACGTTAGTTACTTATTACGTAAAGGCAAAGGAATGGTACAAATAAGCTCTAGAACGCAGGTGTTTACAGAAGCCCCATCTCAAATAACAGAAGGGATGGAGCACCACACATGTTGGTCAGGTGGTAAAACTGGTAGGATCCATATGATAAACTATTACTCAGACACACACACACACACACACACACACACACACACACACAATCAAGACCTAATGAAATTGCTATGTGAGTGAATTTTCAAAACACTCCTCAGACAAAGGAAAGCAAGAACACATAACAAGCTATTTATTATCTGATCCTGTGGATAAGAAATATCCAGAGCAGGTGAATCTACACAGCTGGAAGGCTTCTTGCTCCTTACCAGGAGCTGTGGGAATCAAGATTGGGAAATAAGCAATAATGGGTATAAGACTTCTTACGGGGCGGGGGGGAGGGGGGGGGAATAAGAATGTTCCAGAACCAGAGCACGGGGACAGTGACACTGTATTTCCAATGTACATATGAGATGCATTTTACCACAATCAGAACACAGTGTTTTAGCCAGGAATACTAGACTCCCAACACTCAGAAAACCAAGGCAGGAGGATTGCCAAGAGTTGGAGCCAACCTAGGACTACATGGTGAGACTATCTCAAAAAAGAAATCCAATATCCATATCCCCTCCGTGAAATGAAAGTTCTAGCTGGCACAGAGAAAGAGAGACACACAGAGCACACCACAGCTGAATCCATGTCCCCGGCACCTCCCCGGGGGTACGTCAGGTGTTCTGTGACAAAGAGCAGATTTCAATTCCCACAAGGATCTAGTGGCAGGATAGGAAATAACTGGTCAATGAATTTCATCACACCAAAGGAAAACCAGTTAGACCAGTTACCAAGTCACCCGGGGCAAGCCAGCCAGAACCACCTCTTCATAAGCATGCACTGCCCTCTATCCAGCGTCTTCCATGAATAATTGGGACACTAATCCTCTCCTGAGCAAAGCAGGAAAATGAAGCTTTCCATCGATATCCCTAAGAATCTTCCAGGAAATTGTGCGCTTGTCAGACAAGTCTTCATATTCATCATTACTCTCCAATTATTATCATGTGTGCATTCGTCTGCATGGTGGTATGGTCTGAACATTAGGGACGGGGAGATGGTGCAGAGGGTAAAGTGCTTGCCTGCAAGCTTGAGAACCTGGAAAGTAGAGGCAGGAGGATCTCTGGGGCTTGCTGGCCAGCCAGTAGCGCTAACTTGATAAGCTCCAAGTTCAGTAAGAGAGCCTGTCTCAAAAAATAACATGGGTGAGCCAGCAAGATGAATCAGCAGGGAAAGGCATTTACCACGGAGAACACCTAATCATCTAGTTTGGGTAACTGAGAGCACACGTGGTGGAAGAAAGAGAATCAACTTCCCTAAGTTGTCTTCTGAGCTCTGCAAGCACATTGAGGCACGTGCGTACTCCCACTCGCACATTCATTCTCTCTCTCTCTCTCTCTCTCTCTCTCTCTCTCTCTCTCACACACACACACACACACACACACACACACACACACACACACACACACACAATAGATAGATATGATACATAGATAGACCCACTCACTCTAGATAGATAGATAGATAGATAGACAGACAGACAGACAGATGATTGAATTTGCAATTAAATAAGTTACGGATTAACAACTAATAACAAAACATAACAATATACTGTAGCAAACATTATATAAATGTGTTCTGTCTGTCTCTCTCCCTCCTCCTTTCCTCATCTCTCTCAAAATACTTTTTAAGCCTTCAGCTCCTCACTTAAAGGAGGTTCTCAACCTGTGGGCCACATATCTGATAATCCTGTGTATTAGATATTTGCATTATAATTCATAACTTTAGCAACATTACAGTTATCAAGTAGCAATAAAATAATTTTGTGCTTGGGAGTCACAACAACATGAGAGAAATGTATTCAAGAGCCACAGCCTTAGGAAGGGCAAGCATCACCATCTTAAACCCTTCACAGCTTCTCCCTGGCATATGAGAATTATTGCACGCCTGTGTAAACCTCTGAGCTGATATTAGGTAAGATGACTATTGCTTGAACATGAGCACCGTGTAACAGCAGCAGCCTAAGTAGCCAAGATGGCCATCAGATGACTAATAGGAACATGGCATCTACCTATGGAAACACTGGACAAAGTCACAATCGTACTGCAGAAGGTACGGTGCAAAGTTCCATCAATCTATCTAAAATGGTACGTCGAAAATGTGAATTCTAGGGATTTGGCAATTCTCCAATCATTATCGTGTGCGTTCGCCTGTATAGTGATATACATGTGTGTACTTGCATGAGGAACAAAAAGTCTGTGATACACAACCTTGAGTGAAGTGGATGTTTGATAAATGTCCTCTAAAGAGTAATGTGACTCCTGGTCCAGAGATTTTTAGGTTTTCCCTTGGCTCACTAATCCATCTCCGTTGTCTAGAATGCTCTCCCCATCTTTATAAATTGTCTCTGTTTCTGCTTCTCACCAGATGTCTCTGATCTAATTCACTACACTCAAAATACAAAGGAAAATATGGACACTTCAGCAGGTACATGAGGACTCTTATTTGCCCCTGGAAAAAACTTCTCTCCCTGAAACTGAGTACAGACTTACCTCCCATCCCTACCTGCATTTAGACCATACCCAATCCCAGGCCAGAACTCACAGGCTCTAGAAAATTCCAGGCCCCAAAGTGGTCTTGGTTTCTTCCAAGACTTTGCTCCCACCATACACCTTTCTCTGGGTCATAGCTTTGCAACTCTTTGTGGCCAAATTCCAGTATTCTCAAAACCTTTCCAAGGGTAATATCTTCATCCCCTCAACCATCTGTCTTCTACACTGTCTCCTCCTCATCTGGGCTGTGACTTGTCAACTTGACACAAACCCAGATATAACTGGGAAGACAAAATCCTATTTAAGAAAATATCTCCACAGGATTAGGCTGTAAGCAATTCTTTGGGATAGCCTTGACTAATGATGGGTATGGAAGAGCCCAGCTCACTGTAAGTGGTGCCAATCCCTAGACTGGTGGCCTTCGGTTCTTTAAGAAAGCAGACTGAGAAAGCCATGGGAAGCAAGCCAGTAAGCAGTGGTTCTTCCATGATCTCTGCCTCCAGGTTTCTGCCCTGTGTTCCTGCCTTGATCTCCCTAGATAATGGAGTATAAACTATAAAATAAAATAAACCTTTTCCTTTCCAGGTTGCTTTTGGTCAAGGTATTTATCACAGCAATTGAAGGCTAAGACATACCCCAACTCCTTCTATCCAAGACTCCTCCTCAGGAGTTCCCATAAAAACCTCACCCACAACTCCAAAGATTCAACACCCATAGGTTCTTTAGGCTCAGGTGGAGACAAAAAGAAATAACATTTCCTCCCTTCCCTCCCCTACATTGTGTGAGCTAATCCCTAAGCCACCCACTTTTCTCTCCCATTCACTAGTTCTTCCCAGGGAGTTTTACAACATGTGAATGAGGTCACTGAAGCCATAAACAGTTAATGAACTGTTCTCTTGGACATCAAAACACAATAAAAGCTGGCACTCAGAACACAAATGCTCAGGTACAGGGAAGGGAGGCAGGAACAACCACAGGAAAAGGGGGGGGGGGAGAGTTTCTTCATCCCCCTCCTCCCTCCCTTCCCTCCTCTCTTCCTTCCCTTCTCCCTCCCTTCCTTCTTTCCTCCTCTTTTTCTTTCCTCCTTCCCTTCCTTCTTCCTTCCCTCTTCCCTCCTCCTTCCCTTTTTTCTTCTTTCCCTCTTCCCTTCTTCCTTCCCTCCTCTCTCCCTTCCTTCCTCCTTCACTCCTCTTTTCCTTTCCCCCTTCCCTTCCTTCTTCCATCCTTCCTCCCTTCTTCCTTCCCTCCTCCCTTCCTTCCCTCTTCCTTCTTTTCTCCTTTCCCTCTTTCCTTCCTTCTTCAGAATAGAATGTCTCCTCTTCTTTCTGCCTCTTTCTCCTGCCTTCTCTTTCATCCCTTCTTTCTTATTTCTGGGGTGCAGGGTTTCACTCTCTAATTTAAGGTGGCTTCTCATTTGCCATCCTCCTGCCTCTGAGGACTGAAATAACAGGTGACGCTAATTGGTTTATGCCACAAACAGCATCAAGACTCCCCAATGGGTCTCTAGGAAGCACACAGATACTTCACTAAATCACATACATGGAGAGCTCCCCAGAGTGGAGAGTGGAAGATTTTCTACATGGTATTAGTTAATATTAAACGGGACATCATCTTATGTGTAGAGATTTCTCTAAGTGTAAGGCATAAAAAAAGGAATGTGGAAATCAGCTCAGAGCCCCCTGCCTAGAATCCCCCAGTGAGCACTGCACAGCAGGACGGCATAGCCCTCAAGTGCACAAGGCTTCAAGGTTACCCAGTGAGGGGCCGGGAGCACCGCACAGCAGCACAGCATAGCCCTGGCAGAGTGCACAAGGCTTCGAGGTCACCCAGTGAGGGGCCAGGAGCACTGCATGACAGCACAGCATAGTCAAGTGCACAAGGCTTCAGGGTCAATCCTCATCAACACCGCCATCACTCTCCAGTACCTCTGAACATTCAGGGACATTTTCTCCACTGAACAAGAAGGCTCACAAATGAAACTGACAAAGGATTAGCAAGCTTCAAAGAAGAAAATCACAGATTAGATTCTCCAAAGCCCACAGAGGTCCTCAGACAAGGAAGGTGGGAAGCAGAGAAACCCTGAATGATCAGTAAACATGTTTTCAAAGGCTCTGCCCTGAACTCAAACACACACAAAGATAAACTACGGGCTTCTCACCCACCCCAGGACTTTGTGAAAGGCCAGCTCTCGCCACTCAAGGCTAGGAGTCCAGTCCACAGGTCCAACACTTCTGGAAAGCCATTTGGCAATCCTAATCAGGAGCCTCTGACCCAGAAATTTCATTTCTGGAAAACAAGCCTAAAAGAAACACACATGGAGCTGGGGCTACGTCACAGCCGCTAAGAGCACTTGCCCTTCTTGCAGAAGATCCAGGTTCAGTTTCCAAACCCACAAGGCACTTCAGAAAGTTCAGTAGCTACAATTCCAGGGGATCCAACACCCTTTCCTGGCGTCGAAGGGCACACATGTAGTTCACAGACGTTCATGCAGACAGGACACTCATACACCGAAAATTAAAATTATTACAAATAAATAAAGCTTGAACCTCAAAACAACCAAAATCTTTAAAAAACAAAAAACAAAAAAAATCTGAAATAATCCAATTAAGTGCCTTATAACTCAGAAGGCTACGGATATGAAGGCAACAGATCCACAAAGGGAGCAGAGGTGTGGCTCCGTGGGTCAGGATGCCTGCCACCAGCCACACTGCCTCAGTTTGACCCTCTAGTCCCACACATGCGGAAGGAGAACTGTTCTCTAACCTTCATGTTGGTCATGGCATACACACATTCACACTTATAACGCATAGACACACACATAGGCATGTACATGTGCGTACACACACATACACACACACACACACACACACACACAGATGAATGGTGATGAATGATGATGACTGATAGAAAGATAGATAGATAGATGATAGATAGATAGATAGATAGATAGATAGATAGATAGATAGATAGAGGTAGATGATAGATAAAAATGTAAAAAAAAGATAAAAGAAGAAACTATGAGCTACCCTCATCAAAGTTGAATTTTTACATTTCTTTTTCTATCTCTAACAAATTGACTTCTATGATCAGATAAGGAAAACACACTAAGCCAAACCCATACTCTTGCATAGTCTACTCCCCAACAAAGCAGTGAACCATAGAAACATTCACTATCCATCACAGAGGGTGGCAAACAGCTCTACCAAAAATAAAATCTGGCCCCCTATTTATTTTTGCATATAAAGGTTTTTTTTTTTTTACATGTGAGCCACATGTTAAAAAAAAAAAAACATATCTTGATACCTAACTGTGGCTACCTGCCTACTGCCTACGATGGCCAAGTATCAGTACACGCCTTCATCTCTCCCGATCAGAGATTCTGCTTCCCACCGTCTCAGTAACCACAGTTAAGTGTACAACATCAAATGGGTATGCCTCGCAGATAAGGGGATGCATGTATTTTTGATGGAGGGTTTGTACCCTACAACCTCCATCACCTAAACTTTTACAGGAGTCTACTTCTCCTGGGCCTACTAACCACAGAGGAATCTTTAAAAGGCAATGCCTTCAGCATACCTTTCTGGCAATGACTGTGTGTCCAGCACCGTTCCACAAACTGCCCGTTGATGACGGTGGCAGGGCAGTTGGTCTTGCCCTTGGCAGTGCCTGGGCAGACATCCCCACATTCCTCGTTGTCATCTTTGTTCAGTACAATGTAGTTGTCCTCCACAGAATCCAGGATCCGGGACCAGTCAATAGTGGCCAGGTAGCAGAGTTCATTATTCTTCTCGATGCGGACAGAGCCCCGGGTGATGTTCATGAGGTTGTAAAGCCCCAGCTCCTTCAGGTGGACCATCTCAAAGATGACCAGGGCATAGTTGAAGAAGAGACGGGAGCCTCGGATGACTGTGAGGTTTGGAAAGAGGTCTTTCAGACTTTCCAGGCCATAGACACGAAAAAGAAGCAGGTAGTCTGTGATCATGATGAGTTTGGGGAAACTGAGGTCTCGGAAATCTTCGGGTCTGGTCTTGAACATCAGGAGGATCTGCAGATGGCCCTCAATGACCGAGCAGTTCTCCAGCTCATGCAACCTGGTCAGGTTGTTCCGGATGTCCATACCGGGGCACACTAGAGGGCAGATAATGAAGGCAAAGCAAAGTAGGTGAGCCAGGGACTTTAGAACGGCTAACGGAACTAGAATCTATAACTGGGGAGACAACAAAGTGTTGTAGAGGGATGAGGGCCTAGCATCTATGCCCAGGACCCATGTAATAAGCTGATGCAACAGAATATGTCTGTGAGAGCTGGGGGCATTCAGAGACAGATGGATCCCCAGGGCTCGCTGAGCTACTTCTACTAGTGAACTCCGGGCCAATAAGAGACCCTGTCTCAAGAGACAAGATAGGGGGCACCTGAGGAACAACTGACCCTTGAAATTGGTCTTGGCCTCTGACACAGACACAGACACACACACACACACACACACACACACACACACACACACACACCCCAGGGGTGTATGTCCCAGAGCACTCTAGGTCAGCATATCACAGACACTCCCATGCAAGTCTACTCTCAATGTTGCTCTGTTCACCACAGCTGAGGAAATGTCTGCCAACAGACAAATAGATAAAGAAAATGTGGCACATATTATATAGAGGCATCTTCACAATAACCAAGTTATGAAATAAGCGGTCAATGGGTGGGAGCTAGACTATGCCTGCCTGGGCTATCTGAGATCTTCTCAAGAAAGTAATAATAATAACAGATAAGAACAAAAATGTAGGATACAGAAACAATGGGGTAGTACCCAGAAAGAATGAAATAATTATATATAATGGGTGAGCAGAGAGTCAAGTGCAGAAAACGCAGCAGAGGTGATGAACAAGGTAAGATCAATGCACATAAGATGACATCACATGAAACCCATTCGTCTATAAGTCAACCAAAAAACTTGATGAAGAAAAAGAACTAGGACTCCTTTTCAATCTTCCTGGTTGTTAACAGTATGAAAAAAATTCCCCTTCCTTAATATTCTCACCAGTATTTGTTATTTCTTGTCTTTATCATACCAGCCATTGCTCTAACTGTGGATGAACAGATAATGATATATGATGTTCTAGGCATGGTGATCACTTAAACTCCAGTGATCAAGAGGCTGAGGCGGGAGAATTATGAGTTTAAAGATAACCTGTGTCACTGGAGGACATCGTTCAGCTGTAGAATTCCTGCCTAGAATCTCCCAGTGAGGGTATATAGCCCTTCACAGAATTCCCCAGTGAGGAGATGGGGCAATGGTTCAGATGTAGAGGCCCCTGCCTACTATGCAGATGGCCCTCTGCCCAATCCAAGATGGGGAAAGCTACAATTAGGGCCAGTGCCAGCTTTGTGGTCACCCACTGTGGGCTCTGCATTTCAAACTCCTAAGCCAGCCCCAATGAATGGCTCTCCCTGTAAAGCAACCATGCCTAAATAATTCCTTTCAAAAAGCAAAGAACATAATTCTTTTGGCAGGCCCGATTCGAAGCCTGAACATAATCATCGCCCTATCTATGAGGCAATCGGCTCAGCGGGATTACTGAGGGTTGAGTAAGATGTCAAGTGCAGAGGAAAGAGCAGCCGACCCCAGCTCAGTATCCCTGCGCGCCTCAGCATGGAAGTTCTTCAGGAAGTGACTGACAGGGGAAAAACCATCACATCAGAATGGATGTATCAGTTTTGTGTTTACCCACCTCCCTGTCTGACTCCTCATCCTTGGCCTGTCCTCCAGGCTACCAATTAAAGTATAATTCCCTTTTACCTGGGTGTGGTAAGTGCTTCCCAGGAAATCCAATCTCTATCTCTTTGCCCAAACACAACGGGAGTGTTGATCTCCTAAGCACAGAGCGCCTGCCAATTCCAACACAATGCACCAAGGCTTCCCACAGCCCTGCACACTCCATAATCACACTCCTCAATGTTCCTAAAAACCTCCATCCCTTAAGCCATGTGTGCTGATTAGTTTTGTCAACTTGACACAAACTTGAGTCATCTGGCAAGAGGGAACCTCGATTTAGAAACTGCCTTCATCTGACTCCCTTGTAGGACAAGTCTGTGGGATATTTTCTTGACTGATGATTGATGTGGGAGTGCCCAGCCCACTGTGGGTGTTGCCACCCCAGGCAGGTGGTCCTGGATTGTCTTAGAAAGCAAGCTAAGCAAAGAGAAGCAAGCCTGTGAGAAGAGTTCCTCCATCGGCTCTGCTTCAGCCTTGAAGTTCCCGCTCTGACTTCCCTTCACGACAGACTATAACCTGTAAGATGAAACATACCCTCTCCTTCCCAGGAAGCAAACACCATGCTAAACAGTTATTCTTTCAAACAATTACAAAACTCCTTGTCCCTGATGTCACATGACCTGTCAGGAGCAATTTTTTAAAAATGAGGAATTCAAGATAAGAGCCCAGGCTTTGGATGGTATACAGTAGGTATACCTGTGTCGATGTTTACCACACCCCAAATATGGAACACACATCTATGGGCGAGCCCATCTGTGCCCTTGCAGCTCCCATCCACACCTCCAGCACAGGATGACAGTGTCATCCCTCCTCAGGTGCCTCCTACTACCTTTTCTCTCTAGCTTGGAGCCCACTGAGTAGGCTAACTGCCAGGTCAGTGAGCCCCAGGGATCACTCTCCTTCTCTACCGCTCCAGCTAGGATTACAAGCATGAGCCACCACTGTTGGATGGTTAGGTTCCCCATGCTTGCAAGGGCAATCTTTATTGATGGAGCCATCTTCCTCAGCTTCTTTTTCTTGTCCTCCTCCTCCTCCTCTCCTTCCTCTTCCTCTTCTGTCCCCGTGCTTCCACAGCAAAAGCAAACCGTTTACAAGATGAGCTATCTCCCTAGCTCCTTCTGGCTACTCCGAAGCACTGGAATCACACGTGTGTACAGTACACTCTGCTCAGCTCCGGGCCATGATCCCTTAGAGACATTCTGTCCCTTCTCTGTGTCCCTTTACACATGAGTTAGAACTTGTCAAAATCACACTCCTTAGATAGTATTTTTCCTACCAACCAGAGCCCCCTCTGCACCCATACAACTCCTATTTACTTTATTCCAAAACATCCAATATCTTTGAGACAAATAGACTTTTTTAAACATCCTCTTTAAAATCTACTCTGGAGTCACAGAGATAGTTCAACAGGTAAAGGTCCTTCCCCAAACCTAACAACTGAAGTTCAACTCCTGGGACTCACATAGTACAAAGAGAATAACATCCTCTGACCTATACACACACACACACACACACACACACACACACACCACAGAGACCCAACTACTTGGCTAAGGTAGAAGAAACAGATAGTTTGAGCCTGGCAAAATAATGAAACCCTGTCTCCAAATAAAAGAAGCTGGAGAGCTGGAGAGCTGGCTCAGTAGATGAAGTACTGCCTTGCAAGTTTTAAGGCTGAACTCTATGCCTTGGTAATGAGTGCTTATAATTTCCACACCGGGAAGGTGGAGATAAGAGCCTCCCTGGAGCTCAATGGCTAGCCAGACAGACTACTATGGTCCAGACCAGTGAGAGACCCTGTCTAAAACAACAGAGTGTCTGAGGGACAGCACCCAAGGTTGCTGTCTGACCCACACATGGATGTGCACATGTGTAAATGCACACACACACACACACACACACACACACACACACACATCATATACAGGCATGCACATACACATGAACACACACAGAGACACACACACATATACATGCACACAGGCATGGACATACACATGAACACAGACACACACACACATATACATGCACACAGGCATGCACATACACATGAACACACACAGACACACACACACATATACATGCACATATACATGAACACACACACACAATGCGTGGAAATCTTCTCTGGGAATGACCCACAGAAGAAGCACACGTTAGGAAGACGTTGCAAAAGTGATTCCAGAAGCTCCTGCATTTGGTGCTCTTGTCTCACAACCCACACAGAGCATATTAAACTCAATTAACATAAAAGTCATGAGGAAGTTAGAGGGCCCAGCCCCAAGCAACAATAAAACTACCACCCTGCCCAAGACACTTGCCAGCCTGCCTCTGAACAGAGCAGGAGGCCCCCTGCAATGGTACCTATAGCCTAGGCTGGGAGAGAGCTTTGAAGAGATCAGGACACCAGCTCAAACCCCATGTAGTCACACCAAGCAGCTCTGAAATTCCTGGTCAGAGACACCTCAATGGTTTCTACACATGGACACAGTGACAGGCAGAGACTCATAGATAGATATATTGTGGCAAGGTTAATCTTGATTGACATGTGGACAGGATCTAGACTCACTCAGAAGGCAAGCTTCTTGGTATATCTGTGAGGAAGTTTTTACACTGGGTTAACTGAGATGGGAAGACCTACCCTGAATGTGGGTAATCCTATCCCATGGGCTGGAGTCCTGGGCTGAATAAAAAAAGAGAATGAGTAATTTAAAAAGGACTTAGTTGGGGGCTGAGAGGTGGCTCAGTGATTAAAAGCACTGACTGCCCTTCCAGAAGTCCTGAGTTCAATTCCCAGCAACCACATAAATGACAGGTAGATGGGCAGTCTCGCAATAATCCCAGCACTTGGGAGACAATGATAAGGATGCCCAAAACAAACAGGCTTGATGAGTAGCTGAATAAGAGAGCTCTGGTTTCAGATGAGAGACCCTGCCTCACTTCCTTGAGGAAGACATCTAACATCAGTCAACCTCTGGCCTCCACATACAAGCACAGACACATGCACTCATGCTCATGCTACCATGCATACACATATCAATCCACCACTGATGCAAAATAGAAAGGAAGAAACAAAGAAACAAAGAAACAAAGAAACAAAGAAAGAAAGAAAGAAAGAAAGAAAGAAAGAAAGAAAGAAAGAAAGAAAGAAAGGAAGGAAGGAAGGAAAAGAGCTCAGTTAGTAAAGTCTTTGCAGCTGGGCATGGTGGCGCACGCCTTTAATCCCAGCACTCGGGAGGCAGAGGCAGGTGGATTTCTGAGTTCAAGGCCAGCCTGGTCTACAAAGTGAGTTCCAGGACAGCCAGGGCTATACAGAGAAACCCTGTCTCGAAAAACCAAAATAAAAAAAGTAAAGTCTTTGCTACACAAACATGAAGACCCTGTGTTCCATCCTTAAAACCCACATTTAAAAAAAAAAAAAGGGCAGGAACAGATGCATACACTTATAATTCAAGTGCTGGAGATGCAGAAACAGAAAGACCCTGGAGGCCCACAGGCAGGCCAGCCTACCCTAAACAGTGAGTTCTGGGTGGACAGCACCTGGGATATTGGTGTAATAGTGGCACAAATGCCTTGAGAGTAACCATTTTCTGAGCAGATTTAAGGTCTCCTCAATAAAAAGGAATCCATACCTGAAAATGCTAAAACAGCCAAGAACCTGAGACAGATAGGTTATGAGTCTATGGGGAACCTAATGCAATAATTCTGCTTACGGAACATTAACAATTAAATGGCTCCTAATGACATAGTGCTATACCACAGATCAGTGTCTCACTCTGCCATCCTCAGAGAAGCTTCCTCCTGCAGCAGATGGGAGCTAACAGAGACCAGCAGCTAGACAGTGTGCAGAGGATAAGAGACCTTCAACATAAAGTCCTAAATGAAATGTCAAACACCTCCCCTGGGGATCAAGGAACTAAGCGGAAGAGAGCAAAAAGACCACAGGAGTCAGAGCGGATGGATGACTGACTCCAAGAAAACAGTGTCTTCCAGACAGAACAGGATTGATGCACACATCAACTCACAGAGACTGTAGCAGTATGCTCAGGGCCTACACAGGGTCAACTCAGGCTGGGTCTAAGCACTAAGAGAGAGCAATGTACATGGGCTCCCACCTCTAACCAGGAAGCTATCAGCAATTGATACCCAATAGCAAAGGGAAAATTATCTTCAGTGGATTCTTACTGGGTATATTAACCACACTTCAGGGTAGACCCCATGCCCAAGAGCCAACATAAAATTATCTCAATGATATTCTTTTTTTTTTGGTCTTACTGGTCTTTAGTTTTTCTATTTTGATTTTCATTTTTTGTGTTTTTGTAGGGGATTTTGAGGGCATTGTTTTTTCTGGTTTGGTTTGGTTTGGTTGGTTGTTTGTTTTGAGAGAGAGAGAAACATAAAGTTGGATATATCAGGGGCATAAAAGATCTGGTAGGAATTGGGAGAGAGGAAAGTGATAATCAAAATATTTAGAAAGGAAAAAGTGACCTTTAGGATCCACCTGCATGCATGCAAGTACACAAGGAACTTGCATGCAGTTGTCCATGACAGAATTTTTCTTGCTAGCCAAAGACTGGATACCACCCAAATGCCATCAAGGAACTCATGACTGTGGCCTAAGTAAAGTTCCGATGGGCACTACCATGCAGATGGACCTTGAAAAATATAATACATTCTTCCCACAAAGTGTGTGGCTCTGTTTATTTAAAGTGTCCAGAAGAGGCAAATCCCAGAGAATCAGGACATATCCTAGTGGTTGCTGGAAGCCAGGGAGGGGGGCTGAAGGGGCCAGAGCTTCTTTGAAGGATAATAAAAATGTTCTAACTCTGAATTCAGTGACTGTTGCCCAACCCCACGAATACATTGCAAACTACTAAATTCTGTACTTGCGCTGGAAGAGCCATATAGCATGTAAACTCTCTCACTTAAGCTACTATAAATAAAAATTAGAAGGATCTAATTGCAGGGGCAATAAAGAAGCACTTTGCTTTTCTAATCTCCCAGTGAATCTAACTCTTAACTCATTGAAGCCTGCCGTCTCCTGCTAGTTGAAAACAATAGAACAATTTACTGCTGGAACAGGAAAAAAAAAAAAATACCCAGAAGATGGAACTGGCACCACAAATTCTCGTAGGAATTCCA
Source organism: Mus minutoides (assembly GCA_902729485.2). NCBI lineage: Eukaryota > Metazoa > Chordata > Mammalia > Rodentia > Muridae > Mus > Mus minutoides. Next base: position 73,451 of record CACVCL010027972.1, on the reverse strand, counting down.
GCAGCTTTGCCCCAGCCCCACCCCTGTGGGCGGGAATGAGGGATTCTTCAAGGTTTAAATAAGGGGCCTGCAGAGATGGCTCAGCAGTTGAGAGCACTGGCTGCACTTGTAGACAGGACTTGGTTTGAATCTCAGCACCCACATGGCACCTCGCAAACACTGTAACTCCAGCCCCAGAAGATCCAGCATCTTCTTCTGACCTCCACAGGCACTAGGCACACACTTGATGTACAAACATACATGCAGGCAAAATACTCATATACATAAAAGCAAAATAAATCAAATCTAAGCAAGGAGTATCTGATTTACAAGGAGGTGCACGAAGCAGCAAGCAGAAAGGTCCCCTCAGCAGCTAAATTCCCCCAGCCTTCGGCCCATCACTTGCTCATGCCCACCTCTCTACCCCTAGGTTGTTTTGTTGAGGTTTTCCTTTGTGTTTCAATCCTTTGAGACTAGGTCTTGTTCTGTAGTCCAGGCTGGCCTTGAACCCAGATCCTCCTAGCTTAGCCTCCTCAGAGCTAGGATGACAGTTATGCTGTCACACCCCGAGGAAGTTTTCTTTCTGTCTCTTTATCTCTCTCTCTCTCTCTTTCTTTCTTTCTTTTTCTTTCTTCCTTTTATTTTCTTTTCTTTCTTAATTCTGTTTCTGTTGTCGATGATGATGCTACCGAGATAGTCTCATGAAACCCAGGCTGGCCTCAAACGTTCTACAAAGTCAAAGACGACCTTAAACTCCTGATCCTAGCATACAGAGATGTCTTGCATGGCACCACACCAACTGGGTATCGTGGTACATGCAGCTCATCCCAGCACTCAGGAGGTGGGGGCAGGAGGGGCAGTGGTTCAAGCGCCCAGAGGTTCCTGCTACACAGAGAGATCCAGACAAGACTGAGCTACATGAGACCCAGTGACAAAAAAAAAAAGCAAATAAACACACACCTTGGGACTAGTGAAATGGCTCAGTAGGTAACATGTTCACAGCACAGGCAGGAGTATCCCATACGGGCATAAAAGCCAGGCATGGCAGCACATGCCTGTGGCCCAGCACTGGGAAGACAGAGACAGGCAGGTCCCAGGGTTCACTGGGCTGTCAAACCTAATCAACACAGCTTTAACCTCCTCTTAACAAATAAGACGGAGACTGGCTTTAGAGGGGATATCCTGATGTCAACCTCTAGCCTGATGTCATACCCACCCACATGTCCTCCACCTACTGACACATACATAGACTACACACAGAACACTGAAAGAAAAAAAAAAGAAAACCTGAAGAGATGGCTTGGTGGTTAAGAACTTGTACTGGTCTTCTGGAGGACCCAGCACTGGTTCAGAACAATCTACAACTAAGCTCCAAGAGGCAACCTAACACCTCTGGCCTCCAAGGGCACCCACACTCAGTCACATACCCACAGACAAACACACTGTATAGACTGACAGCCCCAATATGTTTCAGGGGAAGGTTTTTATTGTAGATAAGAGAGGACAGCCAGAGGTATCTGGAAGAATCCAGAGCAGGGAGAGAAAGCAGTTGACTGAACATGGCCAACAGACCGGCCCTGACCCTGAGGGAAGCAGAAGCAAAGCAGAGAGAGGGGGACACAGAGAAGAGTGTGAGAGGGAGACAGAGAATGTGGGCACAAGAGAAGACCAAGAGAGAGCATGGGTTGTAAGGAGTAGCTGGAGGAAGAAAGCTCGTGTACGGGAGAAATTCAGGGTGGGGAAGGAAGTGAGAAAACCAATGTATGTTGGCACCGTGGGAGCCTGGGGGCCATCATGCACTTCTGACATGCTGATAGGCACCACAGATAAATCATCTGTCCCTTCTGCCGGTGATAAAGGGAAATGGCTCCTTTTAGTAGAGGGGAGCCTGGCTTCTGACGTTCCTGAGGAATGCTGGCTTTTGTCTAACCAACCAGAATTTGGGGAGATGGAGTTTCCTTTGAACCTGACCCATATAATTTCTTTTTTCTTTTTTTATTTTTTTAGTGAGTCTTTTTATTTAAGAGCCAAAAAGATGGCTCAATGGATAAAGGCAATTCCTGCCACATCTGACAACCAGTGTTCCATTCCCAGGGTCCACACGATGGAAGAAGAGCTGACGCCTCCAAGCCTTCCTCTGGTTTCTAAACGAGCCTATACACATCCATAGTAACGTAAATAAGTGTTGAAAGTAATTACAAAATGTAATCTAAAAACTCTTCCCCTGGCCAGTTTCAAGAACCTCAGAATTGTAGATCAGGGCTGCCGTGCTGGACGGAGCCAAACAAGAAAATGTGTGACTATATAAATGAATGTAATTTTAAAAATCTAAAGAGAAATAGATACTGCCTCTCAAACTACATGTTTCACGGGTTATGAAAGAGAAATTTGAGGTTGTGTTCAACCACTTGTAGATGGTCCCCCAAACCTTTCAGAACATGTGGGGAGAATGACACACCAAAAAAAAAAAAAAAAAAAAAAAAAAAAAAGATATCTCTGTGATCCCCAGATGTAATAGGATAATATAAAAAGATGCCAGGGAGCTCACCTCAATGACACATAAGGATCCCTAAGACGTTATCAGTGAGATGAGCAGGCTGTCTTCCAGCATTACTTATGTATGTGGTAAATAAAGAGATGTGCAGCTTACATATACTCAGAGTATCCCTAGGAAACCAATCAATCCTCCAGTCTCCATCCTCCAGTGCTAGGGATACAGGTGCACATATCCACTTCTGTTTGGTTTTTCCTTTTGTTTTGTTCTACATGGATGTTGAAAATCTAAACTCTGGTCCTCAGGATTCCATAGTTCATTATCTTACCCACAGCTGTCTCCCCAACTTAGAAAAGCTTGCAACCAAAACTCTCTGTATTTGTGGATTTGGGTTCTGAACTACGTGAGTTCAGCATTTGACCACATCACTTTGTGTGCCTTACTGAGCTCACACACACATACTACATACTGCATATAAACAACCTGTGTCCTTCAGCAGGCAGACCAGAAAAATCCCCCTCCCCACCCCTCCGGAAGAAACAAAACAGGTTTCTAAACTGTTAAAATTATGGGCTGGCGAGATGGCTCTGGGAATATGTATGGATGCTAGCGGCCTAGTGGCCTAGCCACCATGGTGGAAGGAAAGAGCCAACTCCTACAGGCTGTCTTCTGACCTCCACAAGCACCCATACACACAAAATAAATAAATGGTTTTTTTTTAATTAGTTTGTTAAACTCCAAAGAGAATGAGGTACTCCCTGACTGGTTCCTGTTGCAGGATTTTCCCTGTCCAACTATATTAGTGCAGTGGGAGGCCTTGTGATTGGACAGGGGAAAGGAAGGAGGAGCTAAGAGTGGCAGAGGCAGAAAGCCTCTGGGGGGCAGGGGGAGAGGAGGAAGAGGAGGAGGAGGAGGAGGAGGAGGAGGAGGAGGAGGAAATGGCTGCAGATGTGTACCTGCGTGGCGTTTTCCAGCCACAAGTAGCTATGATTTCACAAGGTTAGAAATGTTGGGATAAAGCTTTTATCATTATCAATGGACTCTAAAATTATTGTATTGGCATCTTATAAATTGTGATATTATTGATACATAAATCTGATTGGTTAATTAAGCATTAAGAGTCCTGATTCTACTGGGGTACTGGGTTTTGTGATGTGATGGCTGACCGTGGGGTATGTGGTAGAGAGAGAAACTCCAGGGCCCCCTCCTCCACCACCACCACCACCACCCCGTGCCAGAGAGATGGCCCAGCAGGAGCCCTGTGGTCCAGCATGGCCAGAGAGTTGGCGGGACAGCAGGAGTGCAGAAGGGTGGTCCAATCCTGTGGAGAGCAGGCAGGTTCATTTTTTAATATTTCCCGCAACAGGTTCCAACCTGTTCACTGGCACTCAAGCCAGGGGGGTCCCAAGTCACATTGAACTTCCCAGAAAGTATATCCAAGGATGAAAATATTAGCAAAAACAATTGTTTGCATTCCAAAGCACTCTAGACGGGGAAATTGAAACTCAAAACTGTCACACCCCAATGATGAGGAACACTTACAACCAATTGTTTATATTAGTTCTGTCCCATGGAACACCCTAAATTACCTGATAATGGGCTGGGTGCCTCAGGAGTGTCTGCTCACAATCATGTATTTATTTACTTTTGAGATAAGGTCTCATGCAGCCCAAACTGACCTAAAACTCACCAGGTAGCCAAGGACAACATATCCTCCTGCCTTCCCCTCCTGAGTGATAGGACAGCAGCTATGGGTCTTATTTATGTGGTGCTGGGGATGGAAACTTTCACACTTACTAGGCAAGCAGGCTACCCACTGAGCACAGCCCCAGCTCACCTCTGACTCTGTTATCACAGGCATTCCATCAACCGACTTCCCACCTCTCCTAAGATCTCTTCCTCCCCTCTTACAATCTCCTATATAAACATACATACCCCACACATTGACACACATACCACACTATACAGCCACACCCACACACACCACACACAGACACACACAGACACACACACACAGCAGACACAGACACATACCACATATACTTTTTAACCTAAGTCCCATACATGAAAGAGAACATGGCATAGGTGGTTTTTGTCTTTCTGGATCTGGATTATTTCCCCTAACATAATGATCTCTAGTTACAACCATTTTCCTAAAAATGCCATGATTACATTTTTCTTAATGGCTGCATAAAATTCCATTTTATAAACTATGTTTTCTTTGTCCATTCATCTGCCAATGAACATCTATGCTGTTCCTAGAGCTTGGCTATCCTGCACAGTGCAGCAGTGAACACAAATGACGGAATACCTCTGAGTACACAGACTCTCTGAGGTACAGCAGCCTGTGTGCCTTCAGGGGGTCATTTTAATAGCCAGATCACCAAAAAAGACACAAAAATGAGCAGACAGGACGCCTAGACAGTTGTGGGCTCCAGCTGTAGCTCAATGGATAAAGGACTTGCCTACCATGAACGCACAAAGCCCTGGAAACCATCCCCAGCATAAACCAGGTGTGGGAGTACCGGTCTATAATCCCAGCGCTCAGAAGGTGGAGGCAGGAGGTTCAGGAGATCAAGACCATCCTTAGTTAATCTGAGATCAGCCTGAACTACTGAGTTACTGCCTCAAAGGGAAAAAACAAACAAACAAAAAGAAAATACAATAACAAAATATCCGCATGCACTGATCCCCAGACATGAGCACGGCATGCGTGGGCCAGCTTTGTATTGCAGAACGTGGAGTGTTACCTTGCTGGCCTGCAAATTCAAAGCTCCATTTTTTTTTTTTTTTAGTTTTGAGTGTCCTCAAATAACCATAAATGTATCACAGGAATTAATCTAGGGGTCCCAAATAAATTTCAGCGAACAAACAACTTTATAAATACCAGGACCTGGGGATAAAAGGACCAAAATTTTCAGTCTTAAGAATTTATTCATCTAATTACGGACTTTTTCTTTCACTCTGGAAAAAGAGATTATATTATAGTATATAATCTATAGATCATAGATCATAAGGATGGAATTATGGCATCAGAGAGGTGGAAGCTGGTGGCACAGATGTGTAATCCTGGCACTCTGCAGGCAGAGGCAGGACAAGATCCAGGCCAACCTGGGCTACATACCAGCAGTTCCAGGCCAGCCTCAACTACATAGTAAAATCCTGCCTTAAGAAACATCTTAATTAATGAATTAATTAAAATTTTAAAAAATGGTAAAGAGTTGGTAGGAGAGAATATAGCCATTAATGAAACTGTTCTGAGTGTTAGAATATACACCTCTAGACAGATAGCTTAAAATCAAAAACAGAACTGGATGGTTCAGTGGTTAAGAGTTCATATTGGCTGGGTGGTGGTGGCGCACACCTTTAATCCCAGCACTCAGGAGGCAGAGGCAGGAAGCAGGCGGATTTCTGAGTTCAAGGCCAGCCTGGTCTACAAAGTGAGTTCCAGGACAGCCAGGGCTATACAGAGAAACCCTGTCTTGAAAAAAAAAAAAAAAAAAAAAAAACGAGTTCATATTGTTCTTGAAGACAACCAGGGTTCAGTTCCAGCACCCATGCTGGGCAGCTCACAATGCTTTGGAACTCCAGCTCCAGGTGGATCTGACACACTCATCCGGTCTCCACAGACACTGCACTCACATGTACAAACCCACACTGACACAGACAAATAATTTAAAACAAAATCTTTAAAAAAATAAAAGAATAAGCTGAGTGTGGTGGCTTTAATTCCAGCACTGGGGAGGCAGAGGCAACCAGATCTCTGAGTTTGAGATCTTTGGTAGACAAAGTGAGTTCCAGGATAGCCAGGACTACACAGAAAAACACTGTTTCAAAAAAATTTTTAGGTGACAGACAGACAGACAGATGATAGATAGATAGATAGATAGATAGATAGATAGATAGATAATAAAAACAAAAAGAATAGGTAAATACATATAGAAAGCAAGTCTTGCAGTCAGCATAAACTAACTAGGCAGAAGGGGAGGGGAGAAACAGAAAATCTTGTAGAGAAAGAAAAGTCATTTTCCTTCTACCCTTCCCTTAGCCAGTATGGAATTAGGGAATCCAAGGATTGAGAGGGAACAGACAGATATTTGGAGAAGTGTACAGCTGTGCACAAATGGGCTCTATCCAGAGGAAGAGGTGAGGCTCAGAGACAGCACTTCAGCGCACATAAAATCTTCAACGGGCAACAGTAATTTTCCTAAAATAATATTTATTTATTTTTAAGTCTTGTTTTGTTGAGGTTGTTTTTTGCTTGTTTGTTGTTTTGGGAGAGTTGGGTATTTTGGATCTAGGTTGTTTGCTTGTGTGTTGTTAGACTAGGTCTCACTATATAAGCTCTGGCTGACCTAGAACTCACTATGTACACCAGGCTATCCTTAAACTCACAGAGATCTGCCTCTGCCTCTGCCTCTGCCTCCTGAGTGCTAGGTAGGGTTAAAGGCATGCAATATGACACCCAGTTGTTGTTTTAAGTGTGTCTGTCTGTCTGTCTGGGTATGTGTTCATTCCTTCAGGGACTCCTGGAGCTGGAGTTACAGACAGTTAGGAGCCTCCTGACTTGGGTGCTGGAAATCAAACTGAGGGCCTCTAGAAGAGTAACCAGTACTCTTAAGCTGGGACTGGAGATAATGCCTCCAGACCCTTTGTTTTAAGACAGGTTCTCCCCCCTAAAGCCCAGGTTGGCATTGACTTTCTATGTAGCTGAGGATGAGCTTCAACTCCTGATCTTTCAGTCTACACCTACCAAGTGTTGTTGGGGGGGGGCACCCCCACACCTCATTTAAGCAGCATGATGGACAGAATCCAAGGCTTTCTGCACATTAAGCACGTACCTTACCAACTGAGCCACATTCCCAGTCTCCAAAGCAATACTATTTTAAATGACTATGGGACTTTGAGTTCTCTTTGAGTTATGAGTAGACAGATGAAGGACAGATAAAGGCTAGTTATGTTTATTACATAGAAAGCTGGAGATATGGCTCAGTTGTTCGAGAGCTTGCCCAGCAAAGCAAAGCCCTGGGTTCCATGCCCAGTTCTGCATCCACCAGATGATGTATACTGGGCTCACCCCTGTCATCCCAGCACACAGAAGCAGGGGGCCTGAGAGTTCAACATGCTTCTCAGCTATGTAAGAAATTTGAGGCTAACCTAGGCTATGTATGAGCCTATCTCCAAAATGAAAAAGAAAATAAGGAAATATGTTAGAGAAAGAAGGGAAAGGGGAGAAGAAGAAGATGGTTGGAGGGAGTGGAAAGGGAGTTGGAAATAAAAAGGAAGAAGAAAGAAGGGGGAAGAAAAGATATGAGGGGAGAAAGAAGGAAGGAGATGTTGGAAGAAGGGCGCTCAGTGGTATAGCACTTGTCTACCATGTTCAAGTTCCTAGGTCTGATGCCAAACTCACCCCCCACAAAAAAAACCATAATCCAGAAAACTCTGGGTAAAAGGCTGAAGTGTCACTGTTGTCACTGTTGTCACTGTTGTCACTGTTGTTCTTGTTACTTAAGTCCCTACGATCAGGGCATAAAAGTAGTCAGAAAGGAGTATGCAAAGGTGTGTGGCTCTGTGCCAATAAAACTTTACAGTGAATTTAGCACAGGTACCCCAGTTTACTGACCTCTTTTGTAGAAGAAAGACTTGGACTAGCCAGAACTGCCACAGTGGGTCAGGAGAGGGGTGAAGGGCAGCCTACACACCACACACAGGAAAAGAACGAGGGCACCCCTGCTGGAGGATAGTGCAGAAGCCAGGAAAGAAACCCAGGGTGGTCCCGAGGGCCACAATGGCAGGAGACTGGACTGGGAGGTGAGGGGTTGTGTTCAGACATAAGCTAGGCATCTTATAGCAACCAACAGACAAGACAGCAAGAATGTGAGAGTATGTCCCTGAAGGAGCATAGGAGAATCAGAAGTCAGAAGTGACTAATGGAGTTCAGAGTATATGAGGCGTTTAAAGAGAGAAGAGATACAGGGAGATGGAAGATTCTAGAACAAGGAGAAGGAGAAAGCAAGGCATCTGCAGGCAAGTGTCTGAGACAGTGTCTGTAGTGATTGGAGCTATTTTTCATTGTCTCAACTTAAACGCATCCAGATGCTACTAGCAACAAGCTAGCAGAGACCAGGGGTGCCCACTAAACACCTTAGTGGAGCTACAACAGCCGCTACAACCCAGAATGAGCTGACCCCAAGCAGTGAAGCTAAGAAGATAAGCTTGGGATCTGGCAAGATGGCTCAGTAGGTGAAAACACGAGCCTGAGGACCTGAGTGTGACCCCTGGGACACACTTAAAGATGGATGAGGAGAACTGGCTCCACAAGGCTGACCTCTGACCTCTGCACACACGCCCTGACACATATGAGCACACACATACACACATGTGCCCAAAACATGCATACAACTGCAAAATTAAAAATTTTTTAAATTAGAAAGTAATTTTATAAAAAGGTTGAAAGCAACTTAGGAAGGCATCTAGTATTGACCTCTGACCTCACACACGTGAACACACCCACATGAGCACATATATCCGCTACACTCACACACTCATGAGACCCATGGAAGGCAACCACTCGTACCTCCAAAAGTCAACCTGACTGATGATGCACCAACACTCAGAGGGTTCCAATTTTCAGCACTACACACTGCCTTGTCTTCTCTCACTTCACAATGCTCAGAGGGTTATCTCAGCCTAGAGCCAGGCTAATCAAGAGAGGAACGGAGGGGTTATCCATTTAGCCCAGCCCAGCTACCAAGACTCCACCGAAAGACGAACTGGGTAAGCCGCCCTTAGGGACGCATCTCTCAGAAAACACCCATTCCTTTCTTAGCATCACACAGATCCTCACCACCACCTCCACTTCCCCTCCCAAGCAAGCATACCCTGTTGGTGGATGTTACAGACTCATGTTCTAGAAAGTTCCTTGCCCTACAGCAAGTCTCTGAAAGGCACCACGACTTACTCATTTGATAGGATTTTGTTAACGATTACCCCAAAGCAGGGGCTGGGAGGTTCCAATCCAAAAGAGCAAGTGTTTATTAAGAAATCCAGTACAAGGTCAAGGGAGATGGGTAACAACGCTTGCTGCCAAGCCTCATGACCTGAGTCCAATCTCCAGAACCCACAGTAGAAGAGAGCTGACTCCTGAAAGCTGTCCTCTGATCCCCACACCATGGCATAGGCATGCAGCCCCACGTACACTCAATTATAATAAATAAAGCTGGGCATAATGATGTGTGACTTTAATCCCAGGACTTCTGGGGCAGAAGCAGGCAGGTCTCTGTGAGTTAAGAGGACAACCTGGTCTACATAGGCCAGCCTAGGCTACACACAGGACCTGGTCTCGAGATAGATTAACGAATTAATTCATTGAATTTAAAAATAAGGAAACTGAGTAGGCAGCAGAGACCTGCCGTCCTAGCCATGTGGCCAGCCAGCTGCCTTTATGGTCCTGTCTTTTCTTCCCATGCACAAGTCAGAGGCTTTGAAGAGGTGTGGGAAGGACTCACGAGATCAGATTTACAAAGTATGGGGATTTTCTAGAAAATAAGGACTTTTGTTATTCTTGTTGTTGTTTGAGGCAGAGTCACTCATATAGCTCAGGCTGGCCTCAAAATCACTACTTGGCCCAGGATGACCTTGAACTCCTGATAGACCTGTCTATACCTTCAGAGTGCTGTGCTGACAGGCATACAACGCCACACATGGTTTATGTGAGTCTAGGGATGAAACCCAGGGACTTCGTGTGTGCGTGGGGGGTGGAGGGGGGGGAACTACACTCTGGCCACAAACCCAGTATATTTACTGCACAAACCCTTGGCTCTCTGTGTGCCATTAGGGAACAAATGTTTATATGCACCTACTTTGTGCCAAGCACTGCTCAGGTTCTAACATCAGTGAAGAGCAAACACCAGGCCCTTTCCTTGTGAACACTGCATGTGTGTAAAAAAAAGCCCCCAGAAGCTCTGTCTCCAGGACTTGGGAAGTCCAAGCATGGACAATTAATTACCAAAAAACATAAAAACAGAGCTCAAGGTATGACACCATGCGCCCAAGTGCACAGGCGCATATACAATATAACCCTACTTCCTTAAGGCCTCAGAGAGCAGTGTACATGTTAACAATTCTTGGATTTTCCTAATAAGAACCCCAACTGTGAGTTGGCTCAGTTTTTACTCACTGAGAGGGATGGCTCAGTAAGTCAAAGCACTTGCTGCCCGAGCATGAAAACCTGAGTTCAGATCCCTCCACACCCACCTAAAAGCCAGCACTTCAGCATACAACTATCTAAAACTCTAGTGATAAAAAGAGGTGAAGGTGGAGGGGGTCTGGGGCTTACAGGCTAGGCAGCGCAGCCAAATCAGCAAACTCAAGGTTCATTGAGAGACCCTGTCTCAAAACACAGGGTTGAGAGTGACAGCGAAAAATACTGGATGTCAACCTAGGGACTCTGCAAACACAGGGGCACACACATGCGCACACACTAGAACATGTGCACACATACATGCACACACACCAAATCAATGGCCATTCCTCATTGAGCACCTTCTGTATATCAGATCCCGGGGGCCTCAGAGACATTACCAGATTAGCAGACCCACTCCACAAGATTAACCCAACCCATTCCAGAATCCTGCACTCTCCCCCAAATACACACACCTCCCTCATTCACAAAAGGCAGCAGTTCCTTCTCTCCTTAACCCCTTCCCTATTGTAATTAATTTCCATTTTCAGAGAAAGCTGAACTAGTGACTCAAAAGACATTTGTCATTGCATGTTTTTTGAAACAGTGTCTAACACAGCCCAGGCTAGCCTCAAACTTGCTCAATAGCTGGGCTTGCTTCAAACAACTCACTATCCTCCTGCCTTGGCTGTAACCAAACACAGAAATATAAGACCAACCTCTGAACAAGTGAGGTTAAGCATGCTAACTGAACCTCAGTTTAGCCCTCTCTGAAATGGGTATGTAACTATGTTGGCCTCCAGGGAACACTGGGAGGTTCTAGAGCTAACCAGCCTGAAGACTCATAATCATTCTAATTATAACCATCCTGAAAGCTACCCTTACTGTTACTATGATTACTGTGGGGCCAAAGGTACGCAGACTTTGCCTCTAGACATCTGGAAGTAGAGAATTATAAACACAGCAGCCATGAATTTATACACAAGGGGTCGATTCTCCAAGAAGTGTCCTCTGTCAAAGAGGATACCCCTGGCTTTGGGTTTAAACTGCTCAGGTGTCTGAATCTGCAGCAACCCAGTAACCATACTTACTTAAGGCAACCACAAAGAGCCTCGGAGAACAGATATGGGTTTAGAGAAAAGAACAGACAAAGTTGAGAGGTGCACTGGGGCCAGACACCCGAAGACTGGGCGGGCACTGGGGCAAGGTTCCTCAGATCCGAGATGGGCACACGCGGGGTACAGAGCCACAAGCCCAGCGAGCAAAGGCCAAGGTCAGCCGGGGCTTCATGCTGGGCCAGGGCCACCAAACCCACTCTTCCCCTTCCCCAGGGGAAAGATGATCACTATAGGGAGGAGACTCTTCATAGACACAAGGGGAGTCCTCAACTCTCAGTCCTTGGAGAGGGGGCTCTAGGTTGGCGGAGGAAGAACGAGAAATGTCCACAACTCTCAGTGAAAGGACTATATTGCTGGAGTGGTGAAATAGGTGTCTGTAACCCTGAGTCCTTTGTGGGGACCTGGGGGGCTCTAAATTGTATGGAGCAATAGGAAGGGTGTCCCCACTACTCACCCCAAAGGGAGAGTTCTCTATGTTGGCTGTGGAGGTGGAGAGGGGTGTCTCCGACCCTCACTCCTTAGGGTGAGGGTTCTAGATTGGCTGGGGCGGTGGGAGGAGTGTCCCCGACACACTGTGATCACCCCTTGTCCCAGACTTACCCTCTCCAGGGTACAGGTGGCCGGCTGTGCCCACCAGCAACGCGGCCACGGCCACCAGCAACGGCACAGCCGTCGTCTCACATCCTCTCCCGAAGCCCATAGCAATAGGAGCTCTGGGACCCCGGCGATCAGAGCACGCCACGCCGGCCTACTGGGGACATACTCCGTGAGAAGGTCGCAGGAGAGGCGCTAGGGGCCGCACGTCCTTCTCTTCCACGCCGGTGGTTCACGGGCCGCAGCTCTCCAGCCTAGAGGGCCCTGGGGACAGTCCCGGGAAGAGCACAGAGGCCTCGGCTGCAAGCAACACGGTGGCGCGGCCCGCAGACTACAGCCCCGGGTCACCCAGGCCCGGTGCCGTGCCCGCAATCGCAGGGTCCAGGGCTCACCGCGGTGCGTCCCCTGGCCGCGTCTCCTGCTTCTCCCCTCCGTGCAGCTCTGGGTGGGTCGCGTTGTGTGGAGTCTGAGACAGAGGGACGCACGCACAGGAGGGCACCTGGGCTGGTGGCGGCAGTGGCGAGAGCTAGGACTCGACTCCGGCCCGTAAACAACGCGGCCCGTCAGCTGGGCCCGCGCGGGCCAAGGGAAAAGGTGGCGCGGATTAAGGCAGGGAAGGGACTGTGCGCTCCAGTGAGGCCCGCTTGAGGGGGAAGGGGAGAAAGCCAGCAGAGCTCAGGGAGGCGTGGCCAGAGCAGGCAACGCCACGCCTCCTCGCCTCCTCGGGCCCCTTTTTCCCCTTGCCCCGTAGAGCCCGCAACTTCAGAGGCCCGAGGCTCACCTCAGATTCTTCTAATCCCGACACCCCGAACTGCAGACTTAAAAAGATTACGATTTAAAAGCTTGTAAGTGTTCTCAGATACCAGTGTAACATAAACACCCAAACAACTCTAAGACCCACCTGTCAAACATCGGGAGCTGCCCAGATCCGCACCTGACTCGAACGCCCCCAAAGAATCCCAAGGTTCCGATTTTAAAACCTAGGGGTCCCCAGATCCCCGCCTGACTCGAAAACCACTAAACAGGCCTGAGGTTCCAGTTTAAAAGCCTGGGGACGCCCCCAGGTCCCCTCCTGACCGCAGCAAACACAAGTAACACAGAGGTTCCAATTTAAAAGTCTGAAGCACACTCTAGATCTCCGCCTAATCCAGACACCCCAAATTACCCCGAAATAACAATTTTAAAGTCTGGAAATGCCCCCATATTCCCCAGGACATAAACACCCCCAAACAGCTCTATAGTCTCTAATCACAACATGGGAGCCCCAATATGCCCCTAGATGCCAGATTCAACCAAGCACACCTTGTCTTTACTCCTTTTTGCTACTTTTTGACTCCCGTGGGGAATTCACTTTAATTCTTTACTCTTGATTCTGTTTTTCTTTACAGCCTATGTCACCAATGCCTTACGAGATTCTCCCAACCCTGGCTCTCTCTAGGCTAGTGGGCGCCCAACAAGTTCCCTCCCCAGTGAGCTCCCGCCCAGCAGCTTGGCGGCACCAGCCTCCAGGCCACAGCCACGTGTCCACAATGCAGGCAGCCTGTATTCCTTGGCCTGCGCCCCCTCCACCCAGCACTGAATTCCAGCAGAAATCAATAAAGAAATGACTCTAGAAGAACATAACAAGGCTTCTAGAAAGAAGTTAGAAACTTCATATAGGATCAGGGCAGACATAACTCCATTTTCAACACACATACCAGTAGGTGGCTGTATGTCTAAGAAAGCCATTCACTAGCAGCCCTGCTCAACCACATCCTGAGGAGCTAACCCTGTCGGGGTGCCTTAGGAATATGTGCAGTACAGAGTCCTCTATCCTTCTCTTCACATGTCCACTCAGACCCAGACTGTGGCTGCTGGTCTGTGCAATGGGTTTGACAATATCTGTAAAAAGGTAAAAATAAAAATAAAGTGGCAAGCAATAGAGAAAGACACTCAAGGTCAACCTTTGGCCTAGCACTCCACACCACACACCACACACACAAATACAAACATACACATAAACATACACACACACACACACACACACACATACAGAGAGAGAGAGAGAGAGAGAGAGAGAGAGAGCTAAAACAAAGAGCCAAGCATTGGGAAGCAGGTCTTTAACATCATTACACACAAGATAGAGGCAGGGGGATCAGGATTGGAGCTTAGCCTGGGACACATGAGATCCTGACTTTAAAAATAATATAAAATAAAATAAAATACAAAACAAGATAAGAGTGGACCTGACAATATGGCTCAGCAGGTAAAGGTACTTGTTGCTAAACCTGAAGATCTGAGTTCAATCCTGAGCTCCCACAGGGAATGTGCCTGTATAAACATACACACACACGCGCGCACACACACACACACACACACACACACACACACACACACACACTAAATAGATAAATAAATAAATGCCTTTTTCAAAAATACTTTTAAGTAGTGGCCTACGGCTGTGGCTCTTTGGTAGAGCACTTGCCCAGCACACATGAGGTCCTGGGTTCGATCCTTAGCACCAGGGCCCATGGTCCTTGCATTATGCAGATGTGCTCCTGCCTAAAAGCCTTTCCCCAACTTTGCCCCCAACTGTCAATCTTTCTCCTTGCTGAGACTCTGCTCCAATGTGCTTCCTACCCTGACCAGAGTTTGCAAACCCCCTTCAGTTCCTAGTAGCCTTTCTCCAGTCCCTTCTATAATAAGTACATACCCCTCTCTGAAATTCTTATTTACTGTCTTGCTTGTCATTGCTTTTTAACCTGCCTCCCCCTCCCCCATACCTATTGACAGACCTATCAGCTAATAAATATTTGTTCACTGGAAGAATCTACATGCCACCTGTAATGAGGGATTTCCAGTACACAAAATCAACATGATCTGTTTCCTTGGAGAATGGGTGTGTTTGTCCTGTGTGAAGAGTTGAGGGAGGAGATAGATACAGAAGCATCTATGGAGGAAAGCAATTGAAGCTGAAATCTGAAGGGAGGGATGCCAGTCAAGACAAGCTGGGAGAAAATGCATCGTGGAATACAGGACTTGTGCAATGGCCCTCGGGTTTTCAGGCGCTGTAGATGCAGAGAGGAGAGGAGAATCTGAGTGCAAATGAGAAGGGTGCAGAGGCCCAAGCACTGCACCAATGTGTGCTTGACTCGTGTGTGCATCTGTGAAGGTAGTATGTGTGGATATGCATATACTGTGCACCTGTGCTTGTAGGAACCAGAGGTTACCATCAGGTGTCTTCTTAGATCCATCTACACCATATTTTTTGAGACAAGAGTTTTCACTGACCCTGGAGTTCACCAGTGAACTTCCATCTCTGCCTTCCAAACTCTGGGATTACTGGCATGAGCCACCACACGTGCACCCAGTTTTTTTATCTGTGTTTTAGGAACCTCTAAATTCAGGTCTTCATTCTTGGAAGGCAAACACTGTATAGCTCAGCCACTTCCTCAGAGCCTGGTGGGGTTTTGTTCTTCTTCTTTTTCTTTTCCTTTTTCTTTTGTGTTTGTTTTGTTTTGTATTGTTTAATTGTTTCTTTTTGAGACAGGGTCTCACTGTGTAGCCTGGGTTGGCCTTGAACTCACAGAGATCCACCTGCCTTTGGCTTCCAGGGACTGAGATTAAAGGTATGCCCCATGCCAAACCTTATTTTTATTTGGTAGTAGGAAGTTATATCTTCTGGAGTGAGCCACCTTGGGTGGGACAGGAAACCAAACTCAGGTCCTTTGAAAGAACAGCAACTGCTCTTAACTGCTAAGCTGTCTCTCCAGTTCCCGCGTTATTGGTTCGGTTTGTCTTTTAAGGAGAAGCCACCAGAAGGCTGATGTAAAAGGTCTGATGCAAACAAAATTTCTAACATTGTCTATCAGCAAGGTGTGATTACAAGTACACACCTGCGATCTCAGTGTTCTAGAGGCTAAGGCAGGAAGGTTATGAGTTCAAGACCAGCACTGGCTACATATTAAGACCTTGAATCAAAAACTAATTAGCAAAAGGGCTGAAGAGATGGCTCAATAGGTGAAGTGTTTACTAAACAAACACAAGGACCTGAGTTCAATCCCCAGAACTCACATAGAAATGTAGGGTATGTTGTCGCTCTTATAACCCCAGCACTGAAGAGGCAGAAACAGTCAGATCCCTGGAACTCTGGCCAGCCAGCTGAACCAAAATTAGATGCCAGTTGCCAGTGAAAGACCTGTCTCAAAAAACAGTCAGGAGCCAGGAAAAGATGTTTACCTGCTCAGCAGGTAAAGATGTTTACCACCAAGCTGTACAACTGGAACTTAATCCTCAGGACCCACAGAGGGAAAGGAAAGCTGACTCCCACAAATTATCCTCTGAAACACACACACACACACACACACACAACACACACACACACACACACACACACACACATTATCTAAAAATATTTTTTAAATGGGAGCCAGTTAAATGGATTAGCAGATCAAGATACCTCAAGATACCTGCTACAAAACCTGATGACCAGAATTCAATTCCTAGGACCCACATGGTGGGGGGGGGGGGTGAATACAGTTCCTAAAAAATGATCCCAGAGATAGATGTTCTGCCTCCACTTACATGAGAACACATGGTCATGTGCTCCTGCACAAATAATAATAATAATTTAAACTAACACCAATACAATTGCAGGCAGGCACCAAATGCTACAATTGCAGGCAGGCACCAAATGCTACAGTTGCAGGCAGGCAGCAAATGCTCAGCACATCAGGAGTATAGCTGTTACTTTCCAGAGACAACCAGCCTTAAGAAAGTTTGACTTTAGCTAACACTGTGATGTTGCAATGTCACAGATCATAAGCCATTTTGATCTTGGACTGTCTTAGACCTTGAATAATCAATCATCCCACTTAACTTCTGCCCATGATTCAAGTAATAAACTTTAAAGAATAAGCCTTACCTCTGGCTTCCACTCACTCTAAAACCATCTCCCACCGGAAGAGATTTTGTTTCATTGTTGGGGCCAGATTATCTAATGTCCCCACCAATGTATTTGGCACATGCAGTTACTGACTGTTTCTTTCTATCCCTGCAAAAAAAGTTGATGCAGGGGCTGTGGCTCAAGAGATAACGGCTCACTGAACAAGTATGTGGGCTTGAGTCTGGAACCCGAGAACCTGTACAAACATGGATGAAGTTGAGCATCCATCTATTATCCTAATATTTCTACAAGGATATGGGAGATGGAGACTGGAAAATCATCCAGAAAGGTGAAGGACAGATAGCCTGACATCTTCCATGATAAGTAAGAGATGGTCTCAAATAAGATGGAAGATGAGGATCAACAGCAGACTTTGTCCTCTGACTTCTGCATATGCACAATGGCACATACTGTCACTTTCCTGCCGTTCATAATAAACTATTTTCTTACTTATTCCCGGAGTCATTACTTTGGGCCAGAGTGGAAGCTCAGTTGATACAGTGACTGTGCAGTATATAAGAAACACTGTATTCTGTTCTAGCAACTCTACCCCAGAGGATGGGGTGCACCCTGCTAGTATCAGCGCTGAGGAGTTAGAGGCAGGAGGAACAGGCAGGCAAGGTTATTCCTAATTACACAGCAAGTTGGCGGCCAGACTCAAAAAACAACGAAAGTTCTCAATCTGGTGTCATCCCAACTACTCAGGAAACTGTGGCAGGAGAGCTACCTGGGCTTCAGAGCTAGTACAAAGCCATCATGGGTGACATAATAAAGCCATTTCAAAAAAAAAAAGGTAAAAAGGCTGCGGGTGTAGCTCAGTGGTGGGACAATCATCTAACTCTTGGATCAATCCTGTCTCAAAAACAGCATTGTTGAAATGGACAAAGAGAGTTAACATCTTGCAGTTTCCTCCTCAGTAATTGATTCAAGCAAGAGCTATCTGTGTGGCTAACAGGCTAACAGGACAATGGCATCATCCTCACCCCTCTGTCTGCAACATACAATCAGTGACCAGGCTTTGTGCCAAGAGCTGCGTCATTGAGAGATTTTTGTCCTTGTGCAAATGTCACAGAGTGTATTTGCACAAGCCCAGATAGTACAGCCTGGGCTGTATGGTACAGCTGGTCATTCCTAGGCTACAAACTTATGCAACACTGTATACCAGACACTGGCTACAAATGCAACACTATGTATTTACAAATGTATCTAAACAGTAAATAGGCACGGGAGTGGGGTGGATATTACTCCCTGAGTAAAGCGTTTGCTGAGCAAGGGCGAGGACCTGAACCTGAGCTCAGATCCCTAGCACTCATGCAAAATCCAGGCAGGACAGCTTGCTCCTGTCACCCCAATCCAGGGACAGAGGAGAAAGGTGGACCCAGGGCTTCCTTGTGCTCTTGTCAGGCCCTGTCACTTGCCTTTCTGAGTCTGGCTTATCTCACTTATTTCACTTGACATAATGATTTACAATTCAAGCTATTTCCATGCAAAAGTCACGATTGAACTTTTGTATATGGTATGATAAGATCTTGCTGTATGCAAAGAGAAGGCTTGTTTAACCAAGTCATGGGTTCTCAGTTTAAATTTTAAAAGTAACTGGATGTGTGGCTCAAGTGTCAGCACTTAGGAGGCTGTGTCAGGGGAAACAAGAGTTCAAGGCCAGACTGAGCTATACAATAAAACCCTGGTTCATAATACAATTTATAAAAATAAATATGACTATGCATAAAACTAAGCATATGGGAGACAGTTCAGTGGATGAAGTGTTGACCATGTAAATTTAAGCATCAGAATATGAATCCGCAGCACCCAAGTCAGAAAGGAACAATAGTCATAGTTACCTGTATCTCAACACTCAAGAGGTAACTGACTTTCTAAACCAGCCAAAATGCAGGAACTTGGGTTCATGGCAAGATCCCACCTCAGTAAATAGAGAGTAATCCAGGAAGATGCCTGATGGCTACCTCTGGCTTCTATAAGCATGCACATGCATACACAAGCAATTGTATCACACACATCAGAAAATTAAGATTTTAGGAATAACTCAAAAAGTAAAACCCTCAGGGCTGGAGAGACTATGGCTCAACTTTTCAGTCCTCGTCTAGAGAACCTCAGCTCAGATCCCAACATTCAAGTCAGGTGACTCACAGCCACCTATAATTCCAGCTCCATGTAGATCTGACACCCCCTCTGGCTTCTGAAAGCATTGCACTCACATACACGGAAATATATTTTGAAAAAAAACAAAGATTATTTTGGTTTTGAGATAGGGTCTCATTATTACCCCTAACTGGCCTGAACTCGGTATATAGACTAGGCTGACCTCAAATTTACAGAGATCCACCTGCCTTTGTCACCCAACTGCTGGGAATAAAGGCATAGTCAACAATTCAAAGTACAGGGGACAGAGCACAATAAAAACAAATACGAAAACCAATAAGGGGATGTTGCTTCTGAGCTATGCCACCTATGCACACTTCTATACATACTTATGCACATCTGACCACACATATACACACACCACATTCCATTCACATGGTTTTAATGTATTACTGTTATACAGGTGTGTGTGTGTGTGTGTGTGTGTGTGTGTGTGTGTGATGCAGATCAGCAGATAGCTCTGTGACGCCCATTCTCTCCCTTATGTGGGTTTGAGTGATTGAACTCAGTTCATCAGGCTTTTAAAGAAAGTATACTGGGCTGGAGAGATGGCTCAGCAGTTAAGAGCACTTACTGCTTTTCTTGAGGTCATGAGTTCATGAGTTCAAATCCCAGCAGCCACATGATGGCTCAAAACCATCCGTAATGAGATCTGACACCCTCATCTGAAGACAGTAGTAGTGTACTTAGATATAATAATAAAATAAATCTAAAAAAGAAGAAAGAAGGAAAGTATGCCTTCCCACTGAGGTGGGCAGTAGGGATTTGATAATCACTTTCAACAAATACTTACATCAAGTCAACCCCATTCACAGATCTTTATTTCCTCTGTTATGTCTCTCTTGATCTTCCAAGACCTTTGATGAGTAATTTGCAACCACCCTTTGTATGAGAATGTGTGCTTACTCCTACTTTTCCACCTCCTGGGCTTTACTTTCCTGTTTTGTTGAAGCTTTGGGGAAATACAGTCAGGGTGTGATATTCCTGTAAGGAAGTGGATGCTTTATAATTAGTCTGTGTGCTGCCTGTCTGTTCTGATTCCCCAGGAGTGCATTTCAAAACTTCCAGAGTGCTCTCTGTCTCTCTGCCTGTCTCTTTTCCTCCCTGCCTTCCCTCCCTTCTTTCCTCCTCTGCTCCTCTCCGCGTTGTCCTCTCCCATGTCCCCTCCCTCACACCCATCCCATTCCCCATCTACTTCTCACATTGATGGCCTCTTTTTAATTGTTGTTATGTACACAGATGCATGAACATGTAAATACAACCTGCCAAGTCCATTTAGTGTAGCACAGATGTGTATGACTTCAGAATGGCCCCTTTTAATGTTAACCTGTCTATTGATATTGTCCTTGTCCAAGTCTTGTTTGGGTAGCCATATTTTTTTAAGTATTATGGGTGTAAGTTCCTTGACATCTCAAGGAAATACAGTCTCACAACAGACTTCCTGGACTTCTGTCTTTTACAATCTTTCCACCCTTTTTCCTTGATATTCAAAGCCTTGGGTCCAGGGCTTGTGTTGAGGATGCACCCATTAGGGCTGGGCACCACACCATTTGATTTGTGTATTATGGCCTCTTGTGGTTTTCTGTAATGGTCTCTGTTGAGAAGAGATGCTTCTTTGATGAGAAGATGTAGCTGCTAAAACTGTTTGCATGAGAGGATCTGCAAGTAGCTTCTGGGAGCCCACCCCCAGTTAATTCTGATTGACAAATAAAAATGCCAACAGCCAATAACTGGGGAGGAGAGACAGAGGTGGGATTTAGGGTTCCCAGGCTTGGGACCAGGAAGAGGAGGAAGGAGAGAGAGGAAGGAGAAGAGAGGAATGAGGGAGGCCACCATGGAAGGGTAATAATATGCAGGAGGGAGAAGCAGAGGGGCAAGAGAACACTGCCCAGAGGGCTGCTCAGTTGGGTCAAGAGCAGCCAAGATTGAACATAGAAATGAGTACATTGTAACTTGAAGTTATCAATGGGAGGTAGATTCTAACAGCATGGAGGTTAGGCAGTTGCCCAGCTATTGTGCTGCTTAAGGCATATTAAAATATAAAGGCTGTGTGTGTTTGTGTGTGTGTGTGTGTGTGTGTGTGTGTGTGTGTGTGTCTGTGTGTCTGTGTCTTTCATTCCGGGAACATAAATGGTCTAAGGCGGTTCTAAGGAACACTGCCCCGAGATTTATTAAATTATTAGTATTATAGTGAGAATAAAACTTACCTGTGGGTATGAAGATAAGGATTTCCCCCTATTTATTTAGTTATTACTTATTTATTTATTCACTTTACACCCTGATCATAGGTTCCCTCCCTCCTCTCCTTCCAAGTTCCTCTTGCAAGTTCCTCCTCCTCTTGTCCACCCCCCCCCCTTCTCCTCAGAGAAGCAGAAGCACTTCTTGGATACCACTCTGGGACACCCAGTCCCAGCAGGAATAAGCAGAAAGGATACGTTTTATAATGTAATCAGGATTTGTGCTCGTCTGGTAAAGTCCTGATAACAGATTATCTTCTTTGATCCATGACCTCACTACCCCAGATGGTTGGCTAGATTTCCAGCACCAGGCATGCTTTCTTTTCTACTTCATCTAATTAGACAGCTGTTGGTTCCTGTCAAGGGATGAACGCCACTGTTGCACCTTTAAGGATATCTTCCCATGTCGGGTGTAGTTCATTGGTGGCACAGCTGCATAGTACGATTGGCTGCTTCCCTTCTTAGCAGCTTGTGTAACACCTTCTGGTATGATGAAACCTGGACTGTAGGAAGGAGGCTTTCAGGTCAAACTGAGCTTGAATTTCCCAAGTCCTGTGTCCTAAGTATGCAATGTCTCCAGCAAGAGCAAATTACCTTCAATCTCTGGGAGGTTACAAAGGTCAACAGCAACAGCACACATTGTTTGGGGGAATAACTCGGACTCCCCTGGTCAACAGCTCAAATGGAAGTTTCTTGTGCCTGCTACCAGGATTTTTGTTACATAATTTATGGGTCTTGTGGGGAACATTGTCAGCTCAAGAGAAATATAGATATAGATTCAAGGAACCATATTATATATGTATATGTGTGTGTGTGTGTGTGTATACACACACACACACACACACACACACACACACATATATATATATATATATATATATATATATATATATATATATATATATATATATATATGAGATAAAGCCTCAAGGAATCATTATATATATTATATGTATATAATATAATATATATATATATAATAAAGACTCAATGAATAATTTTATATTTGTGTGTATGCATGTATGTATTTCTCAAGGAATTATATATATGATATACCATATATGTATGTACACACACACACAATCATGATATATATAACAACTCCTTGGTATCACAAGAATTTTCATTGTGTGTGTACTCTTGTACACACGCATGCCACGTGCATGTGGTGCCAGAGATCAAGTCTAGGTGTCATTCCCTAGGAACCCATCAACCTTTCTGTTTTCTGAGGCAGGATCTCTCACTTGTCCTGGAATCTGACCAGTAAGCTAAGCTACCTGGCCAGCAAGCCCCAGAGACATTGCCGTCTTCCCTCCTGGCCTTTTCAGTTGGGTCCTGCAGATAGACTTGAGCTTGGGTCCTCACTCTTGCAAGGCAAACACTTTGCCAACTGAGCCATTTCCCCAGTGCAGGCACAGAGTTCCCTTAATCTTTATTGTTGTTATTGTTGTAGATATGTGAAGTAGAAATTTCTGGTTTCTTTAACAACTCAGGTGTGTCACTGTGGTGTTTTTCTGGAAGCAGTCTTATGAGAGGACACGTGATGGTTAGAAAGAATATAAATGGAACCCCACAAACAGTGAGAAGATGCTCTTGCATTGCTGTGCCGTGTAACACTTCTTCACTGGTCTTTACTGGTCTTCATTGGTCTTCACTGGTCTTCACAGGTCTTTGCTGGTCTTCACTGGTCTTCACTGGTCCTCACTGGTCTTTGCTGGTCTTTGCTGGTCTTCACAGGTCTTTGCTGGTCTTCACTAGTCTTTGCTGGTCTTCACTGGTCTTTGCTGGTCTTCACTGGTCTTTGCTGGCCTTCACTGGTCTTTTATGGTCTTTGTTCACCTTCACATCTTAGAGAGAAACATGCCAAAGAACTTCTCCTCCGTGGTACTGCAGCTGAGTTTGGTGGCTTCTGCTGATTCAGTGGTGCCTTGCCATTTCTGTTGGATCAGGCTGACACTACTGATTCATGCTGGTATCCTGTCAACGATGAGTGGAACTGCCCCAAGGGACAACTCTAGAAAGGTCCACAACCTCCTTTTCCTGTTAATCTTCTTTCTCCCATACCTCTGGTCAGTGGGTTAGAAGAGAGGTTGAAACACTTAGGAACCATAAATAAAGTAGGTTTCAGAAAAAAAAAAAAAAAAAAACTAAGCATATGTACCGTATGCATTATTGTGGATATGCATGATGCACCAGCCCCGTATTCTTAGTGATAAAACTTTCACTTGGCATCCTTACTCAAATGTCTTTGGAAAAATGCATTTTAACTTATTACTGTGTGTGTGGGGTGTGTGTGTGTGTGTGTGTGTGTGTGTGTGTGTGTGTGTATTTATGTGCATGTGTATACGTGCCACATCAAGCACGTGGAGGTCTAAGGATAACTTTGTGGTGTCACTTCTCTCCTTCCACCTTTAAATGGATTCTGGGATCCAACTCAAGTCGTTGGGTAGGGTTGTATGACATTTTAATTTATTTTTAATTTTTCTCTTATTTGATGTACATTTCTTGTTCATGCTTCTGGGTGTGGTGTGTAAGAAAATTTTCAAAGTTCACTCAAACCAAATACTTTTATTCATTTATTCATGTGTTTATTTGTTTGGTTTTGCAGTACTAAAGATTAACACAGAACCTTGCATATGGTGGATAAGTAGCCTACCATATTTTTTTTTAAACAAAACTTTATTAAGTTTCTCAGGCTAGCCTTGAAAGTGTGGTACTCTAACTGAGGTTCATGAGTAGGTGGGCTGTGTGGATCTTCCCTGGAGTTTCTATTGCTATGACAAAACACCACAAACAAAAGCAACTTGAGGAGCAAACAGTATTTCAGCTGACACCTCTCAGGTCACACTCCATCACTGAGCTGAGTCAGGAGAGGAACTCAAACCCAGAACTTGGAGGCAGGAACCATGGCTGAGGCCAAGAAAGAGCCCTGTTTACCCGTTGTTCCCATGACTTGCACACCCCGCCTCCTTCAAAATGAATTTTTAAAATTTGCATTGGTGTGTCTGAGGATGTCAGATCCCTGGAACGGAAGTTATAGACGGTTGTGAGCTGCCATGTGGGTGCTAGAACTTGAACTGGGGTGCTCTGGGAGAACAGTCAGTTCTCTTAGCAAATGAAGGATCTCTCCAGCCCCTCAGCTTGAATTTTTATACAACCTAGGACCACCTCCCCAGGGTGGCACCGTTCACAATGGCCTGGGACCTCTCGTGTCAATCACTCAAGGAAATGTCCCCACAGATTTGCCTACAAGCTGATCTTATGGAGGTATTATCACAATTGAGGTCCCTTCTTCCCAGATGACCCTGACTTATATCAAGTTGACAAAAACCAAACAAACAAAAACAAAAACAAAAACAAAAACAAAAACAAAAACAAAACATAACTAACCAAGACAACAGACCTGTACAGGCCTTCAAGCCTGACTTACTTACTTTCTTTCTTTCTTTCTTCCTTCCTTCCTTCCTTCTTATTTATTTTTTATTTATTTATTTTATTTTATTCTCTTTTCATCCTGGTGCAGCACTCCCCCATCTCAACCCCACCCTCAAAACCCCCTCCCTCTACTACTCCCTGCACTTCTCCTCAGAGAAAGAGAAGCCCCCATGGGTACCAACTAGTCCTAGCACATCAAGTCAGAGCAGAATTAAGCGAGGTTCCACAAGGCTATGGGAAGGGGATCCAAAGACAAACAACAGAGTCAAAAACCGCCCCTGCTCCAATGGTTAGGGAACCCACATGAAGATCAAACCGCAAATATGCTACAAGTGTGTAGGAGCCATAGGTCCAGCCCCTGAAAACACTCTGCTTCAGTCTCTGTGAGCCCCCATGGGCCAGTAGGTCTTCCTGTGGTGTCCTTGACTACCTCAGTCCTGTCCCACACTCTTCCACAAGAGTCCCCTAGCTCCACCTAATGTTTGGCTATGAGTGTTTACATCTGTTTCCATCAGCTGCTGGATGAAGCCTCTCAGGAGACAGTTCTGCTAGGCTCCTGTCTGCAAGCATAGCAGAGTATCACTAATAGTGTCAGGGGTTGGCTCTCTCCCATGGGATGGGTCTTCAGTGGGGTCAGTCATTAGTTGGCTATTCCCTCAATCTCTGCTCCACCTTTATCCAAGCATATCTTATAGGCAGGATAAATTTTGGGTCAAAGGTTTTATGGGTGGGTTCGTGTTCTCCTCCCTCCACTGCAAGTCTCTCCTGGCTACGGAGGTAGCCACTTCAGGCTACATATCCCCAGCTGCTAAGAGTCTCAGCTAGGGTCACCCCCATAGACTCACAAGAGCTACCTCACAGATTTCCCTTCTCTCTCCCAGCCCCTTCCCAATACCTGAACTCCTTCCCATCATTACCCTCCCTCTGACACATTTCCGTCCCCCCATCCACTTTCAACGTCTATTTCTCTCCTTCTGAGTGAGATTCAAACATCCTCCTTTGAGCCCTTCCTGCTAATTATCTTCTTCAGGTCTGCGGGTTATAGCCTGGTTATCCTGTACTTTATAATTAATGCACACTTATAAGTGAATACATATCACACGTATCTTTCTGGGTCTGGGTTACCTGACTCAGGATGATATTTTCTAATTCCATCCATTTGCCTGTGAATCTCATGATGTCTTTGTCTTTGTTTTTGTTTTTGTTTTTAATGTCTTTGTTTTTAATAGCTGAATAGTATTACATTGTATAAATATACACATTTTTCCTTCATCCATTCTTCAGTTGAGGGACATTAACATTTTAAATGCTATCCCAAAAGTACCCTATACCCTTCCCCCGCCTTACTCCCCTACCCACCCACTCCCACTTCTTGGTCCTGGCGTTCCCCTGTACTGGGGCATATAAAGTTTGCAAGACCAAGGGGCCTCTCTTCCCAATGATGGCCGACTAAGCCATCTTCTGCTACATATGCAGCTAGAGACACAAGCTCTGGGGGTACTGGTTGGTTCATATTGTTGTTTCACCTATAGGGTTGCAGACCCTTTCAGCTCCTTGGGTACTTTCTCTAGATCCTCCATTGGGGGCCCTGTCAACACTCATTCTTTACCCAAATAAACACCTCATACCCTCAGCCTCCTCTTTTACCCCTGATGGTGACAGTTGAATGTCATAGACTGTCTCCAACCACTGCACCTTCCAGCCTACATCCTGTGAACCGGGTCATAGGGTGTCCAAAAAGGTTTCCAGTTACCAAGAAAAATATGTGACTCAGCAGCTCAACCTACACAGGAAACCTCCAAATCTGAAGAATAGGTTTTCCCTTACCCATCAACTATACCCTTTCCACATCCCATAAGCAGATTCACAGTTTTCCACGCTCAGTTCCAGGAACAGTACCCTGCCCCGACCTCCTCTGCCTCAGACACACCCAGCTGGTGCCTCCTTTCCCATCTAAAGACAGGAAAAAAAGGCCATAAGATCAATTCCATCACCTCACAACTCACACTTGATCTCTGTGCACACCCACCCCATGGCCCTCCTGCCTGCCTGTCTGCATGTGGGACCAGCCTTTCTCCTTTGTGTCACCTAGCCTTTGCAGCTTCCCACACTCTGCCACCTTCGGACCATGTGCTAAGTGGGTCCACCTTTTGTCATCTCAAGCTTTTCTGTAAAATGAGGAACAAGAAACAACTAAGGAACCCAGGAGATGACCCACTGGCTAAGAGCCCTTGATGCTGAAACATGAAGAAATGAGTTCAATTCTCCAATGCCCATATAAAGTGAAGCCAAGTGAAGCCACAGGTGCACCTGTAACCCCAGATCCATGAGAGCAGAGGCAGGAGGGTGACTGGGGTCTGCTAGATGCCAGCCTAGCTCCAGGCTCAATGAGAGACCTTGTCTCAAAGAAGCAAGGCAGAGAATGATGGAGCAGTGAACCTGTCATCCTCTGCTGGTTCTACATATGCAAACAAGCATTCATAAAACACACAAGCACACATACATACACAAAGCCATACTCAGAAGTAAAGAGTAAAGTGATAGTTGCTAATGACTGGGAATGGGAGAGAAAAGATATTGATCAAAAGATTCAGGCTCTGGAGATATGGCTTAGTTGGTACTTGCTAACATGCACAGAGGCCTAGGTTCCATCCTTAGCATCATGTAAAACGGGCATAATGACCTTTCCTAACCACACTTGAAAAGTGAAGTCAGGCAGATCAAGAGTTTAAGGCCAGCCTTGGTTACATTATGAGTTTGAGGCTAGTCTGGGCCACAGAATACCTTGCCAAATAAAAAGGAAGGCTGCAGAGATAACTCATTTATTAACACTATGTACTGCTCTTACAGAAGACCCAAGATCTGTTCCCAGTACTCAAGCCAAGCAACTCACAACCATCTATAATTCCAGCTCCACTTTTAAGGGAACCTGGTGCTCCTGGAATCCTAAGGGACCTGCACTCATGTGCCCACCCCCACCACACTGCACACATACACACACACCACACAGGGACAATACATACACACACACACACACACACACACACACACACACACACACTACAGATACCATATAGAGATACCACACACACATACCACACAGACAACACAGATACATACCACACACACACCTTACACATAACACACAGAGATACCACACACACACAAACACATATAACACATACACACACATACCACACAAAGACACTATATACACAGAGACACCAGACACACAAACACACACACACACACACACACACACACAAATTTAAAGGCCGGGAAGTCCTAATCTCATTCTCATCATCAAATGATGTCTTTTTTTTTTATGACTCCCACCCTTTTTAAAAAATATTTTTATTAACCCTTTGTGGGCACATGTGTGCATGCTAAGTGTATACAAATACTTGAGGAGACATCTGGACCCCCTGGAACTGGAGATGCATATAAGCTGCCTGATGTTGGTGCTGGAAACTGAACTCAGAAACTTTGGAAAAGCAGCCAGAGCTCTTAACCTCTAAACCAGCCCCTGTGGTCATCTTTGCAAATATGATTGGACAATGCTACAGTCCATCCCTCCCCTGTGGTCATCTTTGCAAATATGATTGGACAATGCTACATTCCATCCTGCTCACTCTCACTTTATGGTTTTATCCTTTTAATGTGCTGTACAATGTCCCTTCAGGGTCGGAGTTCAGATGCCAAGTCTGTTCTGTAGGCCTGATTGATCAGTAGTGGCTTAATCACAATACATTCTTGCCATCTGCATTGACCTGGTGTTGAACTTATGTTTGATTTAAACAAACTCCACAACACAACCTGTGTCTGCTACTCTTCCATTAAGCACTAGCCATCTTGGTTCCATGGACCATTGCATTACCATAGGGCTGTTGTTCAAACATATTCTCACTAAAGACAGCTTTATTTTCACCCAAAGCGAAAGACCAGGAGTGAGGCTGCTGTGAAACGCTTTCTACTTGCAGGGTGAATCTTGTACTTATCCAGTTTAAACTTATTCCCATCTTATTACAGATGAATACTCAGACTGTGGTTATTTTATTTGGCTTTGACAGTTACTGGGAGGTCACCCCTAATCTACTTTTCTAACTGCTGGACTGGCTTCTCCCCCAGTAGTGTACCCCAAATACTTGCTGTTTCTCCTGGCTGTGTACTCATGGTCCATCTCCCCTCATGGTGGCTTCCTCCACTCTCTTTTCTGCACCCTTCTCTCCTCTCTACCTGCCTACCTCTACCTCCTCCCGGAATTGGTTGTAGCCATTTTTATTCAGCCAATAGTTTTAAATTAAGAAGCAAGGTTTACACAACAAAAGCTGGTATATGTGATAATTAGCGCACCTTGAGGCAACTAGACCTTAGACTATAGAATTTAGCATTACATAGCAACAGACCAAACCTCAACAGAATCTGTTGGAATCTTTGATCAGGGCCGTCTTCATACATTCACATCAGTCTTGTCTTTGTTTCCTTTCCTGCTGCTGTGGGAAAAAAAAAATCTGACAAAGGCAACGCAAGGGAGAAGGGGCCTATTTTTTGATTTGCAGTTCTAAAATGATATACTATGGTGCCCAGGAAGATGTGGCAGCAAGGAGAAATGGGTTGGTGGTGGAAGGAAAAGGCACAGTCAGGAAGAGACGTGGGCAGGCAGGAAGTAGGACTGGTTATAAAGCTCTGATGCCCACTCCCAGGGAGCTACTTCCTCCAGTGAGGCTCCACCTCCTGCAGGTTCCTATTGTGCCAAGTTTCCTCCCAACTGAAATATCTCTCTAGGGAGAAGAGAGGAGGAGGGTCCCCAGACTCAGGAACTAAACAAACTTTACCTGTCTGAGAAGATGAAACTCACAAGATTCACCAGGGCCCTCCCCAGGGTCTAGCCCAGCTACCGCAGGGAAATTCTCAGACTGCTGAGCTACGACAAGTCCTGCAGTGAGCTCCAGGGTCACTGCTTTCCTGTGCACAGCTTTTGGGTGCTGTCCCCAATGCTAGAATGAGCTCTGTGCTGGGGCAGCTTCTTTTGAGTCATCCCTCAAAAATCCCTAACCCTTATTCCTAGAAGCAACTCCAAAGAAATGCCTTAGTTCACCAAGTTGGACTTAAGTAGAATGGTTGCTTTGGCCTATTTTGTGTTCTCCATCTGGGATTCGTTAACAGTTGTGTGACATGTGAAGGGACTCTGGCCAGCTGGAGCGTGACAAAGGTGGCTCTGGCAAACCTTGCCCTTCTTCCAAATTCCCTCTGCCTTGCTACTTTCTAATGTTAACCACCAAGGTCTATTTCCTTATTTGGCCAATTCCTCCTACAGAGGCTGACTATCAAGGGCCAGGTATCAGAAGTCCTGGAGTCCAGCAATCAAAAGCCCCCTTTGTCTCACCTAATTAACATGCCCAATTAAAATTAACCATCTCATCCTAACAGAGGGTTTCCCCTTGTACCTTTATAAACTGCTCTTTTCCTATGAGCCATGTCTTTGTACTCTCTATCCTGAGCCAGTCCTTTGTCCTCTGGGAAAAATACTTCTTCGCATCTCCCTTGTTCCCTTCCCCCTTCTTCCTCTTTCTCTATCTCCTGACTTTCTTTTTAAAGGTTTATTTATTTTATGTATGTGAGTACACTGTCACTCTCGTCAGACACACCAGAAGAGGGCATCGGATTGCATTGCAGATGGCTGTGAGCCACCATGCGGTTGCTGGGAGCTGAACTCAGGACCTACAGAAGAGCAATCAGTGCTCATCTCTCCAGGCCCTGTCTTTGTCTCTTATTCCCTGCCCTTTGTACCCCTGGGGCAAATAAATCTCCTTTGTGCTGAGAATTTGGTCCTGGTGATCCTGAGCTAATACTTTTCATCATGGCTCCCAAATTTAAAACATCAAAAAAGTTCCATAACCTTCCCAAACAGCACCACTACTGGGAAGCGCGTGTTCAAACGAGTGAGTCTATGGCAGATGTTTCAAGCCTCAGCAGACACATAAACAGTTCATTTCAACCTGACCTGTTTCCCCGGTGTGGCTAAACTGTCCAATCTTAACAGACTTGGGGAGGGGGTAGAAAGTGGGGTCTGCATGAAATCGGTAAAACAAAGAACCTTCTTGAAGCACAGAGGCTCTGGAACCTGGGCCAGAATGCCTCTTTAATCTAGACATCTTCTGATTCTAGTAGAACATGCTCATTACCCTCAACACTGCCCAGAGAATCTTCTCTGTACAGTGGGCAACAGTAAATGCAGAGTCATAACTTGGCAGAGTTATGAGTGTAATACTGTGGAGTGCCCTACCATAAATGGGACATCTGTATCGACCCCACAAAGGCTCAGAGAATGTTGCCAAAGAAGGGGGCAGAATGCACATTAAGAGGCAGTGGATGAGGAAGAGTATTGTGAAGTGCTGTCTTCTGGAAGTGACGTGGCACTGCACTCATGAGCTCACCAGGGCAAGACTGAGCCAACAAGATCATCCAACAATTAGGACTCACTAATTGGATTAGGTTACCAAGTGAGAGCACTCAAATGGGGAAGGACATGAGGTGAAGGGAATGTCTCAGTGGGCCCATGCCAAGGCCCCCTGAGGGACCAGCCACACGACGGTGGTATAGTATAGAATAGAGTTATTTAGGGCATGGGGAGGGGAGTTAAGAGACTAGTAGAGGCAGAGAAAAGCAGAAAGAGAAGGAGAGAATAGAGAAGTAGAGGTGGGCCATGGACATGAGCACATGAAGAAAGGGGGAAGGGAGAGGGAGTAAGAGACCAAGAGGCAAGAGAGAGAGGCAAGAGAGGGAGGAGTGGGGTGAGCAACCCCTTTTATAGTGGGTCAGGCCTACCTGGCTGTTGCCAGGTAACTGTGGGGAGGAGTTTAGACAGAATGCCAACAGAAGTGATGGGAGGCCCTGAGAGAAGGAAAACATGGTGGGTGTCATCAAATCGCATAGTATGCATATCAAAGTAGACATGTATTTAAATTGTCAAGAGAAAAACAAAAAGCTTTCCAATTAAAATTTACTACTTAAACACTTAAGGCTCCGTGGCATTAGACATATTCACAGAGTTGTTTGGCCACCAGCACTCCCCACCTCCATAACTCTCTCACCTTCCTAAACTGAAGTTCTATGTCCATTCAGCACCAGCTGCTCATCTCTCTCCCATTCCTTCTCCCAGCATTCCACCTTCTGCTTCTGTGGTCCTAGTGACTTAGGGATCTTCTGTGTGTGAAATCATGTGATGTGTGTTCTTTTATGGAAACCCTTTTACTGAGCACTTTGTCTTCAAAGTTCAACCATTCCAAAGCAGGTGTCAGAGCTGCCGTTCTTCTTAAGGTTGAATGATATTCTGTCACACATACATATAGCACATGGTGTCTATCTGTTAGGTTGTCTTCATCTTTTAAGGTTTGTGACTAGAGCTATTCTGAACATCAAAGAAAGAGGATTAGATGAGGAAGGAAATGGAGCAAGAGGAAGAAGTAGAGGAGGAGATAGAGGAAGAGGAGGAAATAGGAAGGAGATGAAGAAGGAAGAAGGAGGAAAGGGGAAAGAAAGAAGATACGGAGAGGTGGTGGGAGGAGGACACGGAAGAGGGGCTGACCAAACAGGATGATATAGGAGTGGGAAGGAGGAGAAGATACAGAAGGAGATGGAGAGATGAGGAAGAGAGGGAGCAGGCGATGGATGGAGGGGAAAGGGAAGAGAGATGAGGAAAAGATGAAAGAGATAAAGAAAAGGATCAGGAAGACAGAAGAGGAGACAGAAGATGGGAGGAGGGGGATAAGGAGGAGGTCTCAGTAACAATGAATAAACACCTAAAGTCTCAAAAGAACAATAAAGAAAGTAGAATTTAACAATGTGACAATGGGTGGGAAACCTTTTGCAGGAGAGATTTCATACCTTGTCAGAAATAACTTTTGACTCAAGGCCTGAAGAATGAGAAGGATTTATTCATCCATGAAGATGCGGGGACAGAAAGCAGAGAACGGTGAACAGATGAGTCAGTACACATAAGGGTCCCAGAGGAACGGTCTGCAGCCATAGTCCAACCTGCACGTGGCCGAAGTGTAGTGGGTCCTGTTTGTGAAGAGAAACACACAAGTGCCATTTATAACAGCTAAGCTCCAGGGTTGGCACAAAGACATACTTGATAAATGTGACAGTTATTGAGACTGGCTTCTGAAACGTGGGAGTCAGCACAGCATCCTGGAAAGGTGAACTTGGGAAGTCGCTTAGATGTAGATGTATGGCACAAGCACCTGCTGGAATACTCCCCAGCCTGGATCAGGAAGGTCGTGTTTGTGGAAACAATGCGCTTGGAGTCATTTTCCTCAGATCCCCTGGCACAGCCCAGGTCCACCCACACCTGCCTGTCAGGAAAGCAGCTGGACTTCAGCATTGTTTTTGTATTCTCCCAAAACCCTCAGCCCCAGCCCAGGCATCACATACCAACTGACTCTGTATTACACAATAGCCATGTTTGGGAAAGAAACAACCAAAGACAAAAAGAAAAAGACGAAAGAAAGAAAGAGAGAGAGAGAGAGAGAGAGAGAGAGAGAGAGAGAGAGAGAGAGAGAAAGGAAGAAGGAAGGAAGGAAGGAAGGAAGGAAGGAAGGAAGGAAGGAAGGAAAGAAAGAAAGAAAGAAAGAAAGAAAGAAAGAAAGAAAGAAAGAAAGAAAGGAAGAAAGGAAGGAAGAAAGAGAAAGGAAGAGAAGGAGGGTGAAGAGAGAGGGGGGGAAGGAGAGAAAGAAAGCCAATCAAAATACCTTAAGGGCTGGGAAGATAAATTAGATAAAGAGATGAGATAGATGGATAAACAGATTAAATTTATGGACAATTTAGTAGAAAATGATAGATAGATAGATAGATAGATAGATAGATAGATAGATAGATAGATACATAGATACATAGATAGATAGATACATAGATACATAGATAACTGGATGGATGATGGTCATACAAATGGGTATTTACAACTATAGGTAACAGGGCATAGTTCTGTAAACTAGAGATAACCACATCTACCCTAGATCTCTCTGAACACCCAGGTTCATAGCTTTCTGGTAGCTGCTTTTCTATCCTTGTCTGGGTCCATGTCTCTGGGTTTGTCTCTATCTATATACTTTTGAGTATTGGCCCTATACACCCATGACCATGACTAAACAGCCTAACATCTTCAAACTCTAATCTCAACCCTGCCCTCACCACCTCATCGGCTAACTGAGCTTGACCTTGCTCCTCCTCCCTCCTCATAGCACCTTCGCAGCCTTGGGTGTCCCTGAACACACTCTATTCCAGGATTCTTAATCATGTCTTTCAAGGCCCTTTTGCTTTATGAGAAGACATACTCAAAACTTCAAGGAATTAAGGCAGAGGTGGTGGTCTCTATTTTTATATTTATTGTTATATTTTTTAAAGATTTGTTTTATTTTGTTTGTATGTGTCTGTGTTTGAGGATGTGAACTGTGTGTGTGTCGGTGTCCACAGAGGCCAGAATGGGACATCAGATCCCTTGGAACTGTTTACAGGTGGTTGTCAGCCTCCTGAGGTTGATACTGAGCCCCAAGCTTTGCTCTTCTCAGGTCCCCTTCAACCCTCACTGGCAAATTCACTTGTGTTCCTTCCTGACAGCAGAACCCAGCTTCTTCCAATGTAGACTGAAGACTGACGTTCTCTTGGCATTTTCTGGGCCTTCTTCAGACTGAGAGAAGCTTGTAGACGGAACAACTAGTGAGTTCTCAGCCTCTCCAACATTAAGGCCTGTATCGTGTCAGCCAATCTAAATCACTTCTAATATATATGCATTCCACCCACTCTGTTCCCCTGGAAAACTTTGCTAGTACATAACTCAAGTGTGAAAAAAATAAAATGATTTTCCTAAATGGAAAGAAAATGGAAAATGAAGACAATACATAAAAATAAAACCAGGGAAATGCTTAGAGTCTAACAGAAAGACAGAGACCCCTAAAGGGGTACTTCTGAGCAGAGACAACATTCCAGAAAAGCCACATGTGTTCCCAGGTGACACCCACACATGTGTCCAGGTCACTAAAATACCCAGGCCCCTAGTACAGTCCTGGATATCGAGAGCTCACTCTTGCAGGCAGATGGCTGGATCCTGAGTCCGTGAGAACCTTGCAAGAGAAACCTTCACATCTGTGACCTGGCATGTCCCTGAACACCATGCCCTTCCTTCAGAGTTCCCAGAGTCCCTGGCACACACAGAGGAAAAGGAAGGCCGTCAATGCAGGTCATCCTTGGGAGCTAACTGGGATGGAGACCTACAGAGACCTTTCCAGAAAGACCAGAGAAGTGGCTGGAAAATTCCAGGTTCCGGAAACAAAAAATGTCAGGAAGTGGGTAGAGAGAGGAGTTAACTTCAGAGAATGGTGGGAATTGAGGCCAGTGGGTCCAAACTGATGACCTTAGGAAATATCACACCCCTCCCCTTGACTATGTCCTTGGGTAACCAGGCAGAGAGCCAGGTATCACATCCTTACTCCCCATACCTCAAAGACACACAAAATCTGGCTCCTACTGCCTCATATAGCCAAGGCTGGCCTTGAATTTCTGATCCTTCTGCCTTCCCCTCCTGAGAGCTAGGATGGCAGATGTGCACCTCATGTCCAGTTTCTGCAGTGCTTCATGCATAACCCCAGGGCTTTGTCCAGTTTCTGCAGTACTTCATGCACAGCCCCAGGGCCTTGTGCATGCTAGGCAAGCACTACCTCAATGGAGTGACATCCCCAGCCCCTCACTGCCTGATGAGTATCTGAGCATTCTACCCTCTTTTCTCCTTATTACATCTAGACAACTGCCCTGTCCCCTACATGACAGAAATACTGTTGCTGGAGCTTTGACGACATTAGCCTGGGCTCTAGCAATCCTCAGATGATAATCATCTCAGCTACTCATACCCAGGACTCCAACTAAAGAGATAAGCAAGGGCTGGAAAGATGGTGTAAGTACTTGCCTTGCTAATATCAGGACCTGAGTTTGGTCACCAGAAACCACAAAAAAATGCACATGGGTGTACAACTGTACTCCTAAGGCTGGGGATGCAGAGGCAGGAGGATTCCTAGGCCTGCTGGTGCCCACCAGCATAGCCTGACAGGTGAGCCCCACCATGATAATTTGCCTCAAAGGAAATGAACCACCTTCCTGAGAGTGAGAATGACACTAGAAGTTGTCCTCCAGTCCCCCACCCCCACCCCCACATACGCACACAGAGGAGGAGCAAAGAGGGAACAGCAGAGAAAGGAGATTTAGTCGATAAGATCACATTGGGAAGAGAAACAAAGAGGGTGTGGTCCACCGCTAGCCCTCCATTGTCTAGTCTATTGAAAGGTTTAACGAGTTATCAGAAATGAGTGTAATCTGGATTGGGGAGATGACTTAGTGGGTAAAGGTGCTTGCAGCAAAGACCTGATGACCTGCACACATTCCCTGGAACCCACAGAAAGGTAGACAAACTCCACAAACTGTCTCTGGCCACCCCACCCCCACCCTTGACCATAAGCACACAAATAATAAGAAAAAAGATTCCCCAGAAGCATGTGAGTCTCTCCTTGTGAGGCCAGCTCCCCTCTGGCTCCAAAAGGCTTCAGCCTTCTTTTCTCAGTGTGGGATTCCTGATAAAATTGTACTTCTCTGAGTCTGTGTACCAATAGTCAGATAGTGTCAGCATCTCTCCTTAAAATACCTTCTCTCCTGCCAGGACAGTTACTGTGTCACCTCCTCAGCATCCTAGCATCCCAGCATCCCGGCATCCC
Source organism: Mus minutoides (assembly GCA_902729485.2). NCBI lineage: Eukaryota > Metazoa > Chordata > Mammalia > Rodentia > Muridae > Mus > Mus minutoides. The sequence continues at coordinate 36,569 of CACVCL010027972.1, read as the reverse complement.
GGCATCCAGGAGCCTACTATCTTTCTTTCCATTCTCCTCATTTCCAGGCAGAGGAAGCTTTCAAATACAAAATCCCAACTTTGGCATCTCTCCTCAAAAATCCTCCCAAGTCTCCCTATTTCCTTAGAGATACAAACCTAAAGTACTGGGCTAGAGATGTTGTGTGAACTTGTCACTCCTCCAGCCTGCCTTTCTGTGACTTGGTAGCACATTTTCACTGTCACTACCAGCACTAAAAGTTGCCTCATTTGTTCTCTTTGCCTCCGGGGGTCTCTCTCTCTCTCTCTCTCTCTCTCTCTCTCTCTCTCTCTCTCTCTCTCTCTGCCTCACCCACCCCCACCACTCACAGCTTCCACCACTCAGCTTCTTGTTTGCACGGCAATTTCCCTAGCCTAGTGCCTGGTTCCTTGTTATCAGTGAATCTGCCTGAGAGCTGCCCCCAGTAAACCTGCCTTCATACTTTCAATTTAGCTTGAATTGGCTAATTTCATCAGTGGATAAAACCTATTGTCTTGGTGCTATTCTGATCACACTAACAAAGGAAAAATAATTTGGCAAGTATCTCTTTTGTGGAAGGAAAAAAAAAGGTATACCAGAATCCATACATGAAGAAAACAAAAAATAATGACTGGGCAACTTGCTTTAATTAGGATGTGAAGTATAAAATCCCTGGGTCAGATTGAACAGTGTGTGGCAGTTTCTTGCCTCCAGGAGAGCAGCTGAGACCCCGAGACCCAGAGAATGACTTCCCCAACACAGCACATTAGGGACAACTTTGTTTGCTCTTCTCCCAGCACCCTCTACTTCCTGCCTTCCCACGTGTGTCCTCTACAGTCTCTAAAGCTGGCTCTTTGCAGAGACAACAACTAAGCCAGAGGGCAGGCACTCTGTCAGCTTCCTGTATGGTGTTCTGAGAAGGAACTGAATTCTAAAACTCTTAAGTTAGAAATAAGTAAAATCTGCATTTTCTCACTTTATGGAAGGTTAGGTAAAACAGCTGTCATGTGTATTAGAGTCTTTGAACTTTACTCTAGACAGAAGCATTCCCGGTCCAGGGCTTCTAGGAATTGCCTAGAGAAGTACAGTGGCCACTTGAGCATTGGTAATGACCAAACACTGAGTAAGTGGCTATGAGGGATAGGTCTGGGTTGCCTGATCCAAGATAAAAAGAAAAGCCACCATTGCCAGATTCAAGAAGGGGACTATATTTCAGATTAACACTTGGTTGGTAGAAGATGTCTGATTAAAAAAAAAAAAACCTATACTTTTTTTCATTTCTTTCCTTTCCTTTTTCTTTTAGAGACAAGCACAAGCTTTGGTCTAAAATAACATTGAGAAAAACATTCCTATCAGTAAAAGCATCTCCCCTTCAGCAACTACCTTTAAAAGGAGAAAAAGACAGAGCTTGAGAGATGGCTCAGCAGTTAGGAGCACTGACTGTTCTTCCGGAGGTCCTGGGTTCAATTCCCAGCACCCACATGTCCCTCACAACCATCTGTAGCTCTAAGATCTGATACCCTCACACAGACATACATGCAGGCAAAACACCAATAAAAGTTAAGTAAATAAATGAATGTGATTTAAAAAATGAAAAAGATATTCTCTTGAATCTGCATGACAAACTACACCCTTTTACTCAAGCAAGCTACTTTAGCCATTTTTACATCTTAAAGATGCTGCTAACCATAAAGACCACTGTCACAATTCATCATGGCCAAATTAATTAAAGCAAGTGTTTTTATTCGTAAGAAAGGGTTGCTTCCTCCTAAGGCGAGGTTGTGAGGTTGGCCTTAGATGTGAGGAAGACAAGGTTTTTGTAGCTCAGGGGTAAGGGGGTTCCAAATGGGGGATTTGGTGGGTAAAATAGGAAGGGTTAAGGAAGCAGAGCCTAAGCATATCAAGTTAGTCATAAAGACCTCCTGAAACGGAGACATGGTTGCAAGATGGTTATAACAAGGTAGCCATAACAACAGGTAGTCATAACAACAGGTAGTCAGTCATAATAACCTTTTGAAATAAAGTATAGTTGTTGTTCCTGGAACCCTCAGTACAGAACCATTTGTAGTTAAGATTATAGGGGGAGCATAGCCCAATACTTGAGAAACAGAGGTTTAATCATAAACACGAATAAACCCTGTGCCTAATTGTCTTCATTTTAACTGTGTACTAAGCTATTTTTGGCATGCCCAGTTAAAATGTACTGGCAGATTTACAGATTATCTATTTACTTAATGTGCACAAGTATTTTGCCTACATGTTTGTATTTGTATTATGTGTGTACCTGGTGCCTCTGGAGGTCAGAAGAAGGCATCCAATCCCTCGGAACTGGAGTTACAGGTGGTTGAGAGCCACCATGTGGGTGCTGAGAATAAAGTCTGGGTCCTCAGCAAAAGCAAAAAGTGCTCCCAACCACTGAACCAACTCTATACCTCCAAACTGAGTATTTTAATGATGTATTAAAAGGACTAATATTGCCTTATAAACTTGATGACTCTAAACGTGCTAAATCCTATTTAAAACAATTACGTTTCTGTTGCTGTAGACAATTAGCCTCTTCTTTAATCTCCCTGACAGCGGGAAAGGCAGCAACAGCTGCACACGTTCCTCACTACCTGCTCCAGTATTCTGGATTCCAGAATGAAAGACACACACACACACACACACACACACACACACACACACACGCAGCAGACATGCAGCTCAGTCTCCATGGCTGACTTGTCTGGCCTCAGTTGGAGAGGATGCACCGAATATGGCAGAGATGTGATAGGGGATACCCAAGGGGCGCCCACCCTCTCTGAGGAAAGGGGGAGGAGGGAGGAACTCAGAGAGAGGGACCAGGATGGGGGGCAGTGGTTTGGGATGTAGATAGATAGATGATACATAGATAGATAGATAGATAGATAGATAGATAGATAGATAGATAGATAGATAGATAGATAGATAGATAATAGACAGACAATAAAGCATATCATTCAAAATCTTGGTTTTAAAAATAAATGTGTCTTGCTAGCATGGTGTCCCATCTCTTTAATACCAGCTTTAGAGATAGAAACGGATCTCAAGGAATTCGAGCCAGCCTGGCCTACATAATGAGTTGCAGGACTGTCAAGGCTATGCAAAAGCTCTGGTGATGTGATTTCCTTGATCTCTGTCTCAATTCTGGTTCTACAACATGGTCTCTATTGCCTGAGGACATTGAGGACATTGACTGAGAGATGCATATTCATGCTTCAGATGCTTTCTGTTGGATTCCTCTGCTCTGTGCTGCAAATCCCTTCATTCCAAAGTCTGAGATGTTCATGTATGTGTGTATAAATAAAACCATTTGTAGGACTTTAAGGTTATTTTTGATGGTTGCCTCTTTAAAATAAATGAACCAATTAACAAAAAAAAGGTTTTCCAGGTCCATAGCTTTGATAGGTTTATGTGAGAGATGATAACAAGCAATTTTTAATCATCAGTTTTAAAAACTGCTTCAAAGCATACCAAAAAAAAAACCATCTTAACGTTTACAGATAATCTTAATGCATTACATTAAGATTATCTTAATTACAGATTATCATAATACATTTGAAATAATTATTCATTTCTGTTTTTAATTGTTTGCTTGTTTATTTGTTCAATGATTTTGTTTTTGAGTGAGGGTCTTACAACAAGGCTTGGATGTCCCAGAACTCACTACATAGACCAGGCTGGCCTTTAACTCACAGAGATCTGTCTTCCTCTGCCTCCCAAGTGCTGGGATTAAAGGTATGTCTCACCCTGACTGGCTGTGTTTAGTTTTAAACAAAGATAAAGCACTTTGGGTAAATACTTGTTAAATAATTAACATACTTAAGACAAAAGTAAACAGGTGACTAGGAGGAATCCAGTAAAGGTCACTCTTTACCCTGCTTCTGATGTCTCAGACCCTGCAAGAAGAGAAGCGAGTGGTTTCTGTTTGAAGAAAAACAATTTTAACATGTCTTAAATTCTTAACTAATAATTATTTTAAATTAATTTATAAAAGACCACTAATGTATCACCTGTATTTGCAACTGTAAATATTTGAAGATACCATATATATGTTTTGTATGTTAGATACAGCTTCCCGTGTTCTCATTTAAAATTATCTGATTAAAATACTTTGTAAATGTTATTAAAAATAATAAAGATAAAACAAAAGCATCAAGTTCTGAAAAAGAAGATATAAAGGATATAGGTATGAGATATATTTTTGGTGAAGAAGATTAAAGGAAAATTCTCTGGGATGAAAAAGGACTTTTCACAGTAAGATAAAGATTGTTCTGGAGTAGAAACAGATGCGAATAATGTTAGATTAAATTAAGATTTAAGTTTTAGAAATATTGTAAAAATAAAACTTATAGAAACTGGATATAACTAAATTACGTATAAAATAATGGTTCTTAGCTTAAGGTTAAGATTCAATAGTGGAAATTGATAAACCATTGTAGAAGTTAGGTAGTTCTATGAAAGGAGTTACAGAGACAAAGTTTAGAGCTAAGATGAAAGGATGGACCATACAGAGACTACCCCACCAGGGGGGATCCATCCCATAATCAGTCATTAAACTCAGACACTATTGCATAGGACAGCAAGTATTTACTGAAGGGACCCTGATATAGCTGTCTCCCACAGAAGTGGATGCTCACAGACATCCATAAGAGGGAACACGGGACCCACATTGGAGAAGCTAGAGATAGAGCCCCAGTAGCTGAAGGGGTCTGCAACCCTAGAAGAGGAACAACAATATGAACTAACCAGAACCCCCAGAACTCGTGTCTCTAGCTCCATATGTAGCAGAAGATGGCCTAGTTGGCCATCATTGGGAGAAGGGGCCCCTGGGTACTGCAATCTTTATATGCCCCAATACAGAGGAACGCCAGGGCCAAGAAGTGAGAGTGGGTGGACAGGGAAGCTGGGAGGGGAGAGGGGGGGAGGGAACTTTCGGGATAGCAATTGAAATGTAAATTAAGAAAAGATCTAATAAAAAAATTGAAAAAAAAAAAAGAAGTTAGGTAGTTCTTCCTCGCAGCCCCATGCTCCCAGAAATGACTCAGACTCAAAATATAATATATTTACAAATGCCTTGGCCATATACCTAGGCTCTTCTTTGACTAGATCATAAATTAAAATAACCCATTTAGGGGGTGACCTTAGCTGTAACTCAAGACACTGAGGATATGAAATCTGAACAGGCCACCTCCTGTAGTCAGACAGGAACCAGTGGAGCGATAGAGACACCAACACACCCACAAAACTTCCAACCCCAAATTTATCCTGTCTACAAATAATGCAGGCATGGGAAAGGGAGCAGAGACTGAGTGAATGTCCAACCAATAACTGGCCCAACTTGTGACCCATCCCATGGGCAAGCACCAATTCCTAACACTACTACACTATTACAATTGCAGGCAGGAGTTTAGTGTCGGTCCTCTGAGAGGCTCCACCCAGCAGCCGACTCAGACAGAACCAGACACTCACAGTCAAACAGTTGATGGAGCTTGTAGACTCATAGAAGAACAAGCGGAAGGAGTGCAGGCCCTGAGGGGATAGGAACTCCTCAGGGAAACCAACAGAGTCAACTAACCTGGACCCCTGGAGCTCTGAGAGTCTGAACCACCAACCAAAGAACACACGCGGGCTGGACCTAGGCCTCCCCACTCATATGTAGCAGACGTGCAGCTCGACCTTCATGTGAGTCCTGAACAACTAGAATGGTTGACTGTCCCAAAAGCTGTTGGCTGCTCATGGGATATGTTCTACTATCTGGGCTCCCTTGTCTGGCCTTAGTGGAAGAGGAAGAACCTAGCCTCCCAGAGACTTGGACTGCCTGGGAGACCGAGGGGGAGGGGCAATACCCAAGGGGACCCCACCCCCTCAGAGGAGAAGGGCAGGGGAGATTGGGAAAGAGTTATGTAAGGGAGTAGCCATGAGGGGGACAGTGAGTGGGATATAAAATTAACAAGTTTAAAAATATCAAATTAAGTTCAATAAATAAATGAAATAACCCATTTATTCTAATCTACACTCTGCCACATGTCTGTGCTCAAGTACCATAAGTCTGTCTCTTTACATCTTCCTAGGTGAATGTCTCACACCTGACATTATTCCAGAATTCTTTCTCCCTCCCAGGAAGTCCCACCTTCCCCTCTCTATTGCCCAATCACAGACTTTAGCCTTTTGTTGACTAACTTGGGGGAGCACGGTTTGCACAAAAAAAGCTGGTGTTCCACTCATCTGAGGGCAGCCAGATCTTGGAGTATAGTATTTAGCATTTGAATACATAGCATCACCAGACCAACCCCAACAGATCAATCCTGACTCCATTTTAAGATTAGAAGCCATCTTGCTAAAAGGTCAGAATAAGTTCATTGCTGTTTTCTTTGAAACTTGGATTTGACCAAGTCTTGACCTATTTCTAGAAGTTGACACGTTCCACACCCTGTATCCTGACTGCCACCCTGATGATAAGATGTTCTGCCAAGTTCCTTGGAAATCCCTTGTTTCTGTTTTGGGGTGCTTATAAGCCCCACTTCTTTATGTTCGGTTCCGTTTTCTGAGACCCCACTTTATGGAGATAGCCCTGTCTGACAGAAAATAAAGCCTGCTTAGTTGCACCAAAGAATTTGGGTGATGGTCTTTCTCTTGTTCAGTAGAATCAATAGAGGTGTCATTAATGTTTGATTCTGTTCCCAACAGCGTTTTTCCTAAGTGGTGTTTAAAAAAATAATGTCTTTAAGACAAGAGCCTTGCCCTGTACTTTACTGAAAGCAACATTTAAAACCTGTGGTTAGACTTTATTTTTAAATATCTTGTTTGTTTTTCCTTTGGGTAAAGCCTTTGCTTCTTGGACGGTCAGTCATTGCCTTCACCATGGAAGAAGTTGTGATTAGAAAGTTATTCCTATTTGAGCAATTCTACTAAGTTACATGCTAACTGGGGAGCTCATTTCAATGGACAAGCTTTTAAATCTCTCTATAGAATTAGGCCTATTCAATAAACAAATAACAGGAATAAATTATCAAAATAAAATTATTAAAACTATAGCTTGGGCTTCCTTTTATGGTTTACCCCTCTGGGGGCCTGGAGAGGTGGCTCAGTGGTTACTCTCCCTGAGACCCAGATTCCATTCCCAGCACCCACATGGTGGCTCACGATCATCTGTATTCCTCTTCCAGTGCCCTCCAACACTGCACACACATGGTACACAGAATTAATGCATGCAAGCAAACACTCATACTCACAAAATAAAAATAAGATCTCAAAAATAATGAATAAAAGATATGTTCCAATCATCTCCACATAAAATAAATACTTGACAGTCTATAAAAAAAATTAAATGCAAACTCTATGTGCCTCTACTAAACAATTATAAAGTAGTGTTCCTCAAAGGGCTAAGAAAAAAGAACACCACACTAAAAAGACTTTGTTCTGACTGAAGAAAAAGGATTTTACCCAGATACTTCTTGCCCGCAGATTCCCAGTGATGAACTGGATGAGCTCATATCAAATACTTGTCATCTTATTTCACTCTGAAGCAATTCCACGTGGACATCAGAAGCACTTGGTCATATATGTCTTCAGCTCCAGCTAAATGAACATGTCTACATATTTTATGTTGCTTAAATACTTTTACACTTAGATTTTTTTAAATTCTATATGATTGATACTTAATATTTCACTTGGCATATTTGTAATAGATAGAATAATGGTAGTCTTTGTTTTAATGAAGTTATAAATGAGGATATTACATCCTTTCATTAAATATGTTTTTAAACCTCTACCTTACTCAAAAATAGTTTTCGTGTTTAAAACATTCATGTGTTTTCACTATCCTTGTTTTTAATTTTTTTAAAATAATTCTCATTATTCAATATAATTTAGATTTTCTTACTCTAGTTTTTAAACTGACCAAAACTTATTTTTAAGTCTTCAAAAAAAAAAGAAAACTCCATTTGGAGATAACAATATTTTAAATTCTTAAAGCTTTTGCTCTAAAAACAAACTTTTTCCAATTTTAAAAAAGATATAGCCCAATCAATTATATTACTGAGTACACAAAAAAATTAAACATTGTAAAAGGTACCATAGCATACTTAGACCTTGAACAAATAACCTTGAACTCCATTTACTCTAGCTAGAGATACCCAAAGATTTTGCGTCAACTATGACTCTATAGATTAGACACAGCAACTGGTCTTTTAATAACAGCAGCATTATGTCTTATATCTTAGGTAATGATGTTTCTTAAATAAATTAGTATCCAAGGTATCCAAAGTACAACTAAAAGTCAATTAAACAATTATTATATTCTGATGTGGTGGCGCAGGCCTTTAATCCCAGCACTTAGGAGGCAGAGATAGCTAGATCTCGATGAGTTTGAGGCCAGCCTGGTCTACATAGTGAGTTCTAGGCCAGCCAAGGACATAATAAGTTCACATGGATAGAACGTGTCTTAAAAACACAAAATAAAACAAAACCACAAAACAAACAAAGCAAAACAAAACAAAACAAATATCCCCCATATTTGTATTTTTCTAATAAAAGGGAAGTAGACAATACTACAGCAGCGCCTCCTATTAATCTCACTTCCATTTCTCTTCTTTTTTAATTTTGTTTTATGTGAATGAGTGTTTGCCCCATATGTGTCCATGCACAAAGAGTGTTGGATCTCCTAGAACTGGAGGTACAGATGGTGCTGAGCCACCGTGTAGACACTGAGAGCCAGCAGTCCCTTTAGCACTGAGTCATCTCTTCACCACCATTTTTATTTCCAACCATTAACATGAAATGCAAGATTTTTACACCTACCAGGACTATAACCTTCTGATTTCTAATGGATCTGGACTGTTGTTTCTATGAGTGTTATTGATACTTGGTACATTAGAATCCTTCTTAAAAGAACATATTTTACAATGTTATACTGTTGTGTAATTCTTCCATAATATGGTTTTCCATTCACTGAATTCCAAACTGAATCTTCTGGAATAGCAGTGCGGTGAGACAGATCTTGTCAGTGTCCGCAGCTAAGACCTTTGCTGCTTTGAAGAGTGAACATCAATCTTTCCTAGAGTGATAGCTAGCCAGTCTACAGGATGTTATGGCCACAAGACCAAACTGGACCAAAGAGGAACTAAAATTCAGGGGGCCGCAGAGATGGCTCAGTTTCTCAGAGCATTGGCTGCTCTTGCCAAGGATCCAGATTCAGTTCCCAGTACTCACACGGAAGGCCAAAAACTGTGTGCAACTTCAGCCTCAGGAGAATCCTGCATGCTCTTCCTGCTTCCGAAGGTACAGTAAACAAGTGGTACACAGACTTACATGCCGCAAAACACTCTCACGCAACAGCATAGACCTAAGAGAGTTTTAAAGGAAAGTTAAAATTTAAAGACAATAGATATTTTAAATGCTCTCATATGAATGTGATGATTCATAGAGTGCAAATAGCCATAAATACAGGAGGAACATACAGTCAATCTAGCTTTCTTAAATATGCAAATTTTGGTTCTTTAAAATGCATGTTTTCTCCATGTGTAATCTTTACCCCATTAGACCAGACAACATTCTTGATGATTTTAATTTTAGACATAATAATCCTATTATATGTTACATGTAAATGTTACATCAGATAGAGAGTATAAAAGACAAGAAAAATCACAATGGCTAAAAATTTTTATGTGACCATGGAGGTGTTATTTTGTTTTGTCTGCTTTTGTTTTTTTTAAGACAAGGTTTCTCTGTGTAGCCCTGGCTGTCCTGGAACATGATCTGTAGATATGTGTGTCTCTTGTGTGTGTGTCTGTGTGTTTCTGTGTATGTGTGTCTCTGTGTGTGTGTGTCTGTGTGTGTGGTGTGTGTGTCTCCTGTGTGTGTTTCTGTGTGTGTGTTTTTGTGTGTGGTGTGTGTGTACTTGTGTGTGTGTGTGTGTGTGTGTGTGTGTGTGTGTGTATAGGTCAGAGGACAATATGGGGAAGTCAGTTCTCTCCTTTCATCTTGTGGGATACAGAAATGATGAGAGCTCGGGGCAGTATCACTCAGGGCTTCAGTGCAGCTCAGCTGTATCATACTTGCTTAGCACACAGGGAGCCCTTCCATTGATCCTTGGCAAGCCCCTCCACCACCACTCCCCCCGAAAACCCCCCGACAAACAAAAGACAAACAGGAAAGAAAGAAGTAAGCCAGGAAAACACTGACAGTCAGTGACCCAAGACACAAACACTCAGTTCTCTCTTCCAAAGGGAGACGATAGAGTCGTTTAGTTTGGAGCCAGGTATGTGTGACCCAGGAGCATCGATTTAGGTCGTCTCAAACACCACGTGTCAATGAGAGAGTAATTTCATGAACCTTTCACAGTGCAGATCAAGAACGGCCAAAGCAGTAACGAATCAAGGTGCTTATCAAATATCTTGGTGGATACGTCAGGTAGGTGGGTTGGGAAGACATTTGCTATAGGCTTCAGATACTATCTGACAGTACTTAACCCTTTGATTGGTGGAAAACTAGAGTCTTATTGAGTTAATACCTACCTAAAAGATTTTCATCTCTTTAGGTAGAATGCTAGGTATTGTCCAGAGTGGGTGTGGAGTGGCTCTTTAGTGGGCTAGAGGTGGCGCAAGACAAATTGTAATTAGGCTTTGGACCTGCAGTGTTTTGATTTCTCTATGTGACTGAAGTTCTAATGACTCGGTCAACCTTCCCAGGCACAGTTCCTTCCAGGGATTCTCAGTCATAACGCCCCCTGTTGGTCAAGCATCATATTTTTGTGTACACAAAGGTCACATTCAATTTACTAAGTATTATAGTATGTCCACATAACTGGGAAGGTTCACCCCTAGGATCTGATGTGAGGTGAGGCCAGCAGTCTTTAGGAGAGGAGAATAGCTGGGAAGGACATTAGGAAAGAAACTCCTAGTCGAGCAGTGGTGGTGCACGCCTTTAATCCCAGCACTCAGGAAGTAGAGGCAGGCAGATCTCTGTGAGTTCGAGACCAGCCACACAAGAGACACACACCACACACATACACAGACATACATACACACAGACACACACACACAGAGAAACACACACACACGAGACACACATACACACACAGACAACATTCAGGCACACACACATATACACAAACACACACAGAGACACAGAGACACACACAGACATACACACAAACACACAGAGATGCACAGACACACACACTAGATAGATAGATAGATAGATAGATAGATAGATAGATAGATAGATAGATAGATAGATGTAATTTTAAAATTGGGAGAGACCTAGGAAGGAATGAGGGAGTGAGGAGCTGAGCAGTGAAGCACTCCTGCACCTCCAAACACTCTAAACATTGTGGCAGGGGCGCTGAGACCCAGACAGCAACATCAAGATTACTATAGGAAGAAAGCCAGTGGGCAGACAGAGACTGAAGTCCTCCCCTGGGCTTTCTATGAGGAATGAAAAATTAAAAAGACCAGGATACCCAAAACTCAAAGAGGAGGCACAGCATTTCTGAGCCCAACTTTTCCCTCAGATCGCTAGCCCCTCCCATCCTGGGGAGTCCATTCCCTTACTTAATTATCTGAGGCTATCTAAGGCTATTTCTCTTTCTAGCACACAAAGATATAGACACACACAGACATACACACAAACACACACAGAGACACACAGACACAAACACACAAGACACACACAGGCATACACACAGACACACTCTGTAATTTTTTTCTGTCCTGGGATGCAAGAAAATTTCAGCCATTGCCCTCTGAATACCGACCGGTCCTTATCTATGACATCGATGAACTCAACAACTGAAGGCCAATTTGTGTGACACAGCAGTGAGCCATCTGAGGAGAAGAGGAACAGGAAGAAGAGTAAGAGAGGGAGACGGGACAAGTAAGAGACAGCGAAGAGCGAAGGGAGGAGTATTGGTGGCTATTCTTGGCTGGCAAATTAACTGAGTCTGGAATTAACTAAAACCCAAGAGGCTGGGTACATGTGTGAGGGTTTTTCTTGATTGAAACTTCTGAAGTGGGAAGGCCTACCTTAAATCTGGGCCTCACCCTGTGGTATAACAAACACGAAAGAATGAAGCTTCCTCTGTCTTTGCCTGCATGTCCTTGTTCTTGCTGGCAAGTCCATTCCTTCACTGGCACTAGAGCCAACTCCTTCAGGATTCCAGTGTCTACAGAAGACCACCTGAGACATGAAACATCATGGACTGAACAATGACTGGTGTCTTAGGGTTTTATTGCTATGAACAGACACCATGACCAAGTCAACTCTCATAAGGACAACATTTAATTGGGGCTGGCTTACAGGTTCAGAGGTTCAACCAATTATCATCAAGGCGGGAGCATAGCAGCATTCAGGCAGGCGTGGTGCAGGAGGATCTGAGAGTTCTACATCTTCATCTGAAGGCTGCTAGCAGAATATTAGCTTCAGGTAGCGAGGATGAGGGTCTCAAAGCCCACACCCACAGTGACACACCTACAACAAGGCCACACCTCCTAATGGTGCCACTCCCTGGGCCAAGCATATACAAACCATCACAACTGGATTCTTAGACTTTCCATTGGTAGACAGCCAGTGTTAAATTAGCTGGACCATAGCCTACAAACCACCCTAAAAGTCCCCATTATATATTTAATTTATATCTCTCTCTCTCTCTCTCTCTCTCTCTCTCTCTATATATATATATATATATATATATATATATATATATATATATACACATAGATATAGGTATTATATAGAGGGATATAATATATGTAGATATACATATATATTCATTCCATCACTTCTGTTCTTCTAGAGGATCCTGACATTAGTTAACCCTGACCATCTATTGAGAGAGAGAGAGAGAGAGAGAGAGAGAGAGAGAATGTATAGGAGGGAAGAATGGAGGAAGAAGAGGGAAGGAAGGAAGAAAGAGAGGGAGGGAAAGGAAAAGAGAAGACAGTGGTGCACAGAACATGTCTCCATCTCCGCTCTCAAAAGTCCACAGCAGTAGCAGAGAAAATGAAAATTGAGAGAGAGCCTGACTCTCTCGGTGAATGTTGCCTTTTGACAAAGTCTCATATAGCCCAGCCTAACCACAAACTCACTACATAGCTAAGGGTGACTTTGAATGTCTGATCCTTCCATCTCCCTCAGCAAGTGCTGGAATTTCAGGTGGGCACCACTGTAACAAGTTTATGCAGTGATGAGGATGGAACCCTGAGCTTTGTGCCTCCCAGGTAAACAGCCTATGAACTGAGCCACATCTCTAGCCCCTCTCAATACATCTGTGTTTGTTTACTTGTGACAGGTTCTCACTATATAGCCCTGGCTGACCTCAAACTCACAGATCCCTTCCTGCCTCTGCCTCCCAAGTGCTAGGACTGAAGACATGTGCCACCAATACATTTTTATCTAGAAAGGTCTCTGTGCTAGCTAGTTTTATGTCACCTTGACAAGAGCAAGTCACTTGGGAAGACGGAACCTCAATTGAGAAGATATCCCCCCAGTTTGGCCTGTGGGCAAGCCTGGGATGTGTTTTGTTGATTGATGACTGATGTGGGAGGGTCCGGTTATGGACAGTACCACTCTGTTGAGAGTCAGACTGAACCAAGGCTTTCTCAGAGGCCCTCGTGAAAAGATAAAGGGAACCTAGTTCTGTGTTCTTACTGGGGCAGACTTGACAAAACCAGGCTGGGGATGCAGCCCCTGGCCTGGAAGGGCTTAAGAGTTCAGTTCCTGGGAATGTGGCTTTCTCCCCTGAAGGGCTGTGGTTATCAATGTCTGAAGTACCCTGTGTTCTCTTTGCCAACATTGTTTAATTGAGCTTTCTGCTTACCTTGGCACAGTCTTCCCTGCAAACAGAAGAAAAGATGCTGTTCTGATTAATACACTTGCTTGGAATAATTCATCAGCTTGCCCAAGACTTCTAATCCCAGATATCTGTCTCTTTTTTTAAGATTTATTCATTTATTTATTTATTTATTTATTTATGTATTTATTTAATGTATGTGAGTACACTGTAGCTGTACAGATGGTTGTGAGCCTTCATGTGGTCGTTGGAAATTGTATTTAGGACCTCTGCTTACTCCAGTCAACTCTGCTCGCTCTGGCCCAAAGATTTATCTATTATTATACATAATACACTGTAGCTGACTTCAGACGCACCAGAGGAGGGCGTCAGATCTCATTACGGGTGGTTTTGAGCCACCATGTGGTTGCTGGGATTTGAACTCAGGACCTTCGGAAGAGCAGTCAGTGCTCTTACCTGCTGAGCCATCTCTCCAGCTCACTATCTGTCTTCTTTATTTCTCATCCTCCATCCTCCCCCTTGACAATTTGACTTTTGAGACCTTTATTCCCACATGTTCTGGTCACAACTCTGGACAGGAAAAATGGGTGCTCTAAGAAAGCCTTGGGAACAAGCCTGTATGTAGAACCTCTCAGTGGCCTGAGCATCAGCTTCTGCTTCCATTTCCTACCGGGTCTGAGTTCCTGCCCTGACTCCCCTCGGTGATGAAGTGTAATGTTTAAGTAAAGAAACCCTTTCCTTCCCAAGTTGCTTTTGGTCATAGTGTTTCCTCACAGCAATAGAAACCCTAAGACAGCCTCTAAGAGGGTCTACCCACTGCAGCCTCCAGGAGACAGTGTGTTACAGAGCCTTGCCTCATCTGTGCTTAGCTTCCGCTTCTGCGAAATGGGCCAGAGACCTGCCTCTCAGGACACTCACAGAGATAGAGCAAGATATGATGGTATAACCCACATATAAGGCACTCCTTCCAAAGAGCCATGGAAAGTGGCTTTAAGTCATGGACGTTGAACTATAAGGACATTAAGTTCCCAGTTATATTAAGACATGGTTTTCCTGTTGAGGCTCTTCAGTGTTCTGTGGTTTCCCTGGCAGTCCAGGAATGGCAGAGGGCGTGGAGTGGGTCCTCAGTCAAGAGTCACAGGGAGGAAGGCTCTGCTGGCCCCAACCTCGAGTAACTCTTGACCTGGAAACCAGTCCTTGAAGACTCAGGGTTTGTCAAAAACAGTCCCTTTGGGGAAAGGACCTTTATCCACTGTGTGTGGGAATATAAACTTTTGCGGCCACTGTGGGGGTCGATCTGGGGGCCCCTCAAAGGGCTAAAAATAGTACTGCTGTGTGACCCAGCTACATCCTTCCTGCGCTGAGACCCTGCCTCAAAGGGAATGAGCAGGGAGCCAGAGGTAATGAGGGCACTTAATGGCCTTTAATACCCACTTCACACAATTGTGCACAAGTTAGCACACACATACACACATGCACAAGCGCACACACACCACATCACGGAGATATTTGTACATCCGTGTTTGTAATGACTACTCGGGAAGAATGAAATTCGGCGGAAGACTTGGCTCCTTTCATCTGTGGCCGTGGGACATGGCGCCATGCCTATGCAGGCGGCTCCGGGCTCTGTGAGAAGCAAGGCAGGAAGTAGCACGTCCCCAAGGCCTCCGTTTTAGTTCCTGCCTAGGTTCACTCTGTCATGGACTGCAACCTGTAAGATGAAGTAAATCCTCCCCTCCCAGGCAGGGTCCATTGGGTCACAGCAACAGAAAGCTAACTAGAGTGATGCTTATTGTCATGCTAGTCACCACAGCTAAGAGTCAAAAATCAGGCTAAATGCCCATTGACAAGGAATGTATACAGAAAATACTGTGCATGTCAATTTGGATATGAAGAAGGGTGAGTCTTGTCCTTTGTGGAACAATGGATGGAACGAGAAATCCCTATGTTAAGCAAAGACCAGCTCAGAAAAACCAAATGTCATGTGTTTCCTTCATAGACGAAATCTAGATGTGTGTGTACGTGTGTGTGAGTGTGAGT
This sequence comes from Mus minutoides, assembly GCA_902729485.2. Lineage (NCBI taxonomy): Eukaryota > Metazoa > Chordata > Mammalia > Rodentia > Muridae > Mus > Mus minutoides. The sequence goes on along the minus strand of CACVCL010027972.1, from coordinate 20,722 downwards.
GTGTGTGTGTGTGTGAGAGAGAGAGAGAGAGAGAGAGAGAGAGGTATATGTAAGTGAAGGTATATGTACCATGTGTAGCATGTGTGGAAGTTAGAGAATAGGGTGCCCATCCTCACTTCTGTGGGGTCCTTCTTGTTTGTCACTGTCTGGTGGCTATCTGGGGCTTCTGAGGACTTTCCTGCCTCTGCCTGCCAGCTCACAGTAGAAACCTGGAACTGCAGACATGGGTTACACTATTTGGCCATTGAGTTCCGGTTCTGAAGGTATGAACTCAGGTCGTCAGGCTAAACGGCAAATGGCTTACCTACTGGCCCATCTCTCCAGCCCAGTGGTTTCCGGGAGTTGTTCCAGTCTTTGTTACAGTGTATTTCCTTTACGCTACTGTGTGTCTCTGGAGGTCAGAGGACAATTTGAAGCAACTCCTTCTCCCATTTTACCGGCAGAGGCAGAGGGGCAGAGGGGCAGAGAAGGGCAGAGAGGGGCAGAGAGGGTCAGAGAGAGAGGGTCAGAGAGAGAGGGGCAGAGAGAGAGGGGCAGAGAGAGAGGGGCAGAGAGAGAGAGGGGCAGAGGGGGCAGGCAGAGGGGCAGGCAGAGAGGGAGACAGAGAGGCAGAGAGACAGAGAGGCAGAGAGGCAGAGAGGCAGAGAGGCAGGCAGAGAGGCAGAGAGGCAGAGAGGCAGAGAGGCAGAGAGGCAGAGAGGCAGAAAGGCAGAGAGGCAGAGAGGCAGAGAGAGGAGAGGGGCAGAGAGGCAGAGGCAGAGGCAGGCAGGCAGAGAGAGGAGAGGGGCTGAGAGGCAGAGCCAGAGGCAGAGGCAGGCGCTCAGGTCGTCAGATCTCATGGCAGTCACCTTTACCCCATGAACTCCCTCCAGCCCCCAGTGGTCTTTATCATTTCATTTTTGTTTTCTTTTCTTTCTTTCTTTCTTTCTTTCTTTCTTTCTTTCTTTCTTTCTTTCTTTGAGACAGGGTTTCTCTATGTAACAGCCCTGCTGTCCTAGAATTCACTTTGTAGCATAAGCTGACCTGGAAATCACCTGCCTCTGCCTTCTGAGTGCTGGGTTAAAAGGCATGCACCACCACACCTGGCAGAAAGTTATAGGAAAAAGACATTACACAATCTCAAGACACAGGTGTGGGCTTCTACTGGGTGTCTCATTTAGGTGTGTCTTCAATACATATTGATATATCAGTGCATATATATATACATATATATGTGTGTGTGTGTGTGTGTGTGTGTTAGTCTATACATTTATATTATATATAAAATATCTTGTGGCTTTCTAAGTTATATTTCTCAAAGGATATAATTTATAATAAGGTTTAAAGATTAAGCAAAGCTTAAAATTTAAATAACATTTAAAAACTAAGTAAATATATTAACTAGTTTACTTAATAAATTTCCATTTGTAAATGATATTGTAAGAGTTTTATGAAGTATATTGTTCAGATTTAGGGTTGAGAAGAGTGCTGATATGGGAAAATTCAGGATTATAGACATTTCTGCCCTAAGTAAGAACCATTTCTTTGTTGCCTTATTATTTTCATTTTGTTTTTGACACGGGTTCTCCTTCTGTAGCCCTGGCTTAGAACTTGCTATGAGAATCATGCTGGCCTCAAACTTGGGAAGATTACCTGCCTCTGCCTCTGCCTCTGCCTCTGCCTCTGCCTCTGCCTCTGCCTCTGCCTCTGCCTCTGCCTCTGCCTCTGCCTCTGCCTCTGCCTCTGCCTCTGCCTCTGCCTCTGCCTCTGCCTCTGCCTCTGCCTCTGCCTCTGCCTCTGCATGCTGTGATTGTAGGGTACACGGCCATGCGCTAGTGTTTTGTTTTTAAATTTGTTTTTAACATCTTAGTTTGAGGTGTCATTATGAAAACACACATTTTTCTCCCTCTGTAGGCCATTTTTGGCTGTATCCGTTGTGTCCACATTTTAAAATCTTCATCATAAAATCTCAGAGTGAGCGGTTTCTTTCCTTTTCCATCTCCTCTTCAACTTCCATGTCTTTCTAGCCCACCTCACTATCAACGATTGGAACTTAGCATGGTGTCCCGATAATAAAAATAAAAGCTTTAAAAACAGAAGCAGTTGAGTGGAGGTGATAGATATGATGGTTCAGAGATCCTTGCGGTTTATCCCCCTCTCACGCCCGGAATTTTTATTCTGTGAAGCCCTTTACCAAAAGTGCAAGTGAAAGTGTCCTAAGACTCACATTCCAGCTCTGCCACACTTGGCCCTGTGAAGTCTTCGGGATTTCCACATCAACCATTTTTCCCTTCTCTTTTACTGTGATTACAACCCTGTGAGAGCACAAGGCATGGGATAGTCCTGCCCTCTAGTGGTCATACAGAGGATAGCAACTACGATTGGCAGATTTTTTTTTTTTTTTTTTTTTTTTTTTTTTTTTTTTTTTTTTTTTTTTTTTTGAGACAGGGTTTCTCTGCATAGTCCCGGCTGTCCTGGAACTCACTTTGTAGACCAGGCTGGCCTCGAACTCAGAAATCCGCCTGTCTCTGCCTCCCGAGTGCTGGCAGAATTTTTTTTTAAAGACCTCTAAGGTGTGTGTGTATGTGTCTGTGTCTGTGTGTCTGTGTCTATGTGTCTGCATGTGTGCCTGACTACCTGCATGTGTGTGTGTGTGTGTGTGTGTGTGTGTGTGTGTGTGTGTGTGTAAGTGTCCAAGGTCGATGTTGTGTTTCTTCCTCAATATATCTCCATCTCTCAGTGAAGCCCAAGCTCACCATTGCAGACTTATAGGCTAGCCATGACCAGTTCTAGGGTTATAGGGTTATAGGCACACACCACCGCACACTTTTTACACAGCTGCAGGGGACTGCACTCAGGCCTCTGGTCTGTCTTGCCTCCCAACTTCTGTCCCACCCACATCTTACTCCCAGCTGACCTTTCCCAGAAAGTTTAGCTTCTTGACAGCCTTCAGGTCTCAGCTCAAATGTCCTTTCCTGACCTTTCAGTAGTCTGAGGCAACAGCTTTCTTGGCCCAGCCTATATCACCCTACCTTGTGTGCTTCCTGTTAAAGCCTTCTCTGTGCCTGTGCCTTCCAAGATCTGTTTCTTGGGTCATGGTTCACCTCCCTCACTGACCTGTGATCCACTTTAGGTCCATTTATCTCATTCAACAGACAGTACCCAGAACAAGTGGGTGCTTGTTAAGACTGGGAGTGACTCCATTGGTCGAGAGCTGCCCAGCAGGCATGAAAGAAGCCCTGGGTTCTAAACAAACTGGACAAGGTGGTGCACACCTGCCTTCTCAGCACTCAGGAGGTAGAGGCAGGCATATCAGCTCAGTCATCTTCAGCTACATAAAGAGTTGGAGACCAGCATGGGCTACTTTAGACCCAGTCTCAAAAATAAAATGTCAGTTTCACTGAAGAAATAATTAACCACAGAATGTATACATGCAAATCTGTGCATTGCTGTATCTCCTGGTGCCTCCTACATGCATGTGCTACTTTGGGTCTAAGCATTTTCTACATTAAGAGACTCACATGATAAGCACTATGTGGTCATATGTTCTAGACACCAGTGTGAGCTTATTTCTGTGTGTGTGTGTGTGTGTGTGTGTGTGTGCGCCTGTGTAGTATCTGTATGCACATTCACTGTTTGTGTCCACGTGAGTGTAACCACCCTGTCAGGAAAGGGTTATGTGTGTGTGTCTGTGTGTATCTGTGTGTGTCTGTGTGTATCTGTGTGTGTCTGTGTGTGCATGTGTGTATCTGTGTCTGTGTGTCTGTGTCTGTGTGTCTGTTGTGTCTTGTGTGCATGTGTGTATCTATCTGTGTGTTGTATGTCTGTGTGTGTGTCTGTTGTGTGTCTGTATGTGCATGTGTATATCTGTGTGTGTGCATGTATGTGTCTGTGTGTCTGTTGTGTATCTGTGTATGTGTGTGTATCTATGTGTGTGTCTGTTGTGTGTCTGTGTGTGCATGTGTGTATCTGTGTGTGTGTGTGTCTGTTAGTATGGGTGTATATCTGTATGTGTGTGTGTGCGCGCGCGCACATAGAAGCCAGAAGTCAACCCCTCAGGCATTATCTACTTTATTTTTTGAGACAAGGTCTCTCAATGGGACCCAGAACTTACAGATCTCAGTCAGCTAAGCTGGCTGGCTAGCAAGCTCCAGGTATCCTCCTGTCTCTGTGCCCCCAGCCCCAGGATTAGAAACACACACTATCATTTCAGGACTTTTTATGTGGTAGCTAAGGGTCCAACTTAGTTCGTCATGATTTATGGCACTCTGTTGACTGAGCCATCTCCCTAGCCCTGGGAGATGGGGTACTCTTTTTCCAATTTTTATTAGATTTTTTTATTTACATTTCAAATGCTATCCCAAAAGTCCCCTAAACCCTCCCCCATCCCCCGCCCTTCTCCCCTACCCACCCACTCCCACTTCTTGGCCCTAGTGTTCCCCTGTACTGGGGCATATAAAGTTTGCAAGACCAAGGAGCCTCTCTTCCCAATGATGGCCGACTAGGCCAGAGATGGGGTATTCTAATGAGAGATACTACAGCCTTCCTCTTAGCTATCAAAATGTTGGAACAATGACCCCAAAGAATTAAACTTCCCTGGGAATCTCATGTTGAGGGAAGAGAAGAGCTGAAGCACTGAGCCAGCCAGAAGGGAAACTGGGCTCCCAGGAAAAGATCTTCATAGACTGACAATGTGTCAGATCCCTTGCAGGAGAGACTGCAGCTGAGACAGTGATGGGCAGGAACACACGAGAGACTTCGGCTGAGACAGTGATGGGCAGGACCACACCAGGAGAGACTGTAGCTGCGACAGTGATAGGCAGGACCACGCAAGGAGAGACTGTAGCTGAGACAGTGTAGGGTAGTAATGGGCAGGACCACACCAGGAGAGACTGTAGCTGAGATAGTGATGGGTAGGACCACTCGAGGAGAGACTGTAGCTGAGACAGTGTGGGGTAGTGATGGGCAGGACCACACCAGGAGAGACTGTAGCTGAGACAGTGATGGGCAGGACCACACCAGGAGAGACTGTAGCTGAGACAATGTAGGGTAGTGATGGGCAGGACCACACCAGGAAAGACTGTGACTGAGACAGTGTGGGGTAGTGATGGGCAGGACTACACCTTCATCAGGGCTGTCTACTTATTCAACCTTTTGCTGCCAGGACTCCAAAGATGAAATTGAGGTCACTGAATCTCCTTATTTGTTCTTCCCAGTGAGGCCTCAATAAATAAATATCCTTCTCTGCTTTTCACTCTTGCTTATCTCCTTAATTAATGTCTTGGGGACAGGTGGCTGAGCCACACCCTGATCTTCTCACAGGAAGATTCTAGGCATGACCTCTACCCTGAGCCCCTAGCTCTTCATTGGAGAATCCTAGGCAGAGGATCTGCCACTGAGCCATGCCACAACCTCTAAGTGATATTAGAATATGTTTAGATTGTTAAATCTAGGTAGTTAGTGCATACTTTTAGCCCATGTTGTAGAATTTATCATCTGGTTCTTCCTCCCAGCCCCATGTTCCCAGAAATAAAATTCAGACTCAAAATATATTACAAGTACCATAGCCATACAGCTAGGCTTTTCTCTGACTGGAACATAAGTTATTATTATAACCCATTTACTCTACAGTCTGCTAGTTACCTGTGCTCAGGTACCATGGGTCCATCTTGTCACATCTCCCTGAGCCAATCTCCTACCTAGCTCTATCCCAGAATTCTTTCTACCTCCCAGACGTTCTACCTCCTGTTTTCTGCTTCAGTCATAGGCCATCAGACTTAATATTGACAAATACCATATCCATACAGACATAAGACATTCTCCCTAAATACGTATTTACCTTTTCTGCTGTGGAAGCTACTCAAGGTCTACCCTCTTATTCAATCATACTATACCTTTTTCATTTAGCCACCATGCCCTTTTGTGTTGGTAGTCAGGCTTTAGTTGTTTATTCCTGCGACAATGTTAGTAGCCTGGCCTGACTGTAAGCCTATCCAGCAATCCTGACCTGGATAAAGAGGCTCATGGCTGGCATCTGCTAAAGCCAGCATCTTAAGACGTAACTTTTCCAGATGAGGGGCTTTTCTCAGGTCAGTTCCCATATTATTCCTCAGTTTTACCCCCAACCAAAGGCCCATTGTGGCCTTAACTCCTATCTCACTATAGGACCACCCCCTCACTTTTTCTGACCCTTTCAAGGCAAGGTTTATCCATGATCAGTATTTGAGAAGAGACCAATATAGTTCCCCCACAATCCACAATCATTACACCTTCCACAGGCTGTCACTAGCTGGGGCTGTTCCTAAAAGAAATGGCAGCCTGTTTGGCTGGTGTGGACAGTTCTGTCATAGCAGGGTGAGCCAAGGGATGACCTGTGGCTGGCCTATGTCTCAGCAGAAGCAGCACCTGAAGGAGATAAGGCAGAGCTGCTCTGGGGAGCCATTCCTAATAACAACAGTGTCTAGGAATTGGAGTTGCCCTGAGCAATGTTTGCCTCCGGCAACATTTATGTGCCCTGACTTATATGAGAGGGTCAGCAAAGCTGAGTGGGGAGTGCACAGAGGGATACCCACAGGATCATCAGGAAGCAGAGTAGGAGCTAAGCTGAGTTCCACCTTCCAAGGTCAATTTGAGGTTGGTCTAGGTCAACTCCCACACTCCATTCCTGGATCAGGTCCACAGCAGCCTTGGTGTGGGTATAATGGACCGACTGCTTGACACTTGTAACTTTAAAGGTTGAGGCGGTGGGCAGTTTTTAAGTAGGTTTATCCACATCTTTCAAGAACCACTGGAGACAGGTATGTCCATACTCTCAGAGGTCCTTTGAGTTCTTTAGGGGCAGTGGAGGTGGATAGCCAAGCATGATCTCAGAAATAGAGTGACCACATTTACAAGAAGAAGGAAGACCAAAGTGTGAATACTTTGATCCTTCTTAGAAGAGGGAACAAGGGGCTGGTGAGATGGCTCTGTGGGTAAGAGCACCCGACTGCTCTTCCGAAGGTGATAAGTTCAAATCCCAGCAACCACGTGGTGGCTCACAACCATCTGTAACGAGATCTGGCGCCCTCTTCTGGAGTGTCTGAGGACAGCTACAGTGTACTTACATATATAATAAATAAAATAAATCTTTAAAAAAAAAAAAGAAGAAGAAGAAGAAGGAACAAAATACCCATGGAAGGAGTTACAAAGACAAAGTTTGGAGCAGAGACTGAAGGAAAGAAAGACCATCCAGAGACTTCCCCACTTGGGGATCCATCCCATAATCAGCCACCAAACCCAGACACTATTGCAGATGCCACAAGATTTGGCTGACTGCAAGATTTGGAGCCTGATATAGCTGTCTCCTGAGAGGATCTGCCAGTGCCTGGCAGATACAGAAGTGGATGCTCACAGTCATCCATTGGACAGAGCACAGCGCCCCCAATGAAGGAGCTAGAGAAAGTACCCAAGGAACTGAAGGGGTTTGCAGCCCCATAGAAGAAACAATATGAACTAACCAGTACCCCCAGAGCTTTGGGGAACTAAACCACCAATCAAAGAAAATACATCGTGGTACTCGTGTCTCTCACTGCATATGTAGCAGAGGATGGCCTAGTCGGTCATCAATGGGAGGAGATGCCCTTGGTCCTGTGAAGGTTCTATGTCCCAGTATGGGGGAATGCCAGGGCCAGGAAACAGGAGTGGGTGGGTTGAGGAGTGGGGGAAGGGGTGGGAGGGGGTAGGGAATTTTCAGAGAGGAAACTAGAAAAGGGGATAACATTTGAAATATAAATAAAGAAAATATCTAATTAAAAAAAAAGGAAGCCTGGCGTGGTGGCACATGCCTTTAACCCCAGCACTTGGGAGGCAGAGGCAGGTGGATTTCTGAGTTCAAGGCCAGCCTGGTCTACAGAGTGAGTTCCAGGACAGCCAGGGCTACACAGAGAAACCCTGTCTCGAAAAAAAGAAAGAAAGAAAGAAAGAAAGAAAGAAAGAAAGAAAGAAAGAAAGAAAGAAAGAAGACATTTAATGCATTCTAAATAGTGTAAGTGACAGAATTTCTGGCTGGGGAAATCTGTTTCTTGGTAATATTTGACTGATGGCCGGGCATGGTGGCACACACCTTTAATCCCAGCTCTTGGGAGGCAGGCAGGCAAATTTCTGAGTTCGAGGCCAGCCTGGTCTACAGCGTGTAGGAGAGCTGTGATAATCAGCCAGCTCTCCTGGTTTTTAGTAGCTCCTTTGTCAGTTATTAAAACACACCCCGCTGCTGCTTTGCTGAAGTCAGTGACAAGGATGTCATCACAGTATCCCAGGACTGTCCTGATGGCCGTGGATGTTATAAGTAAAATCATCCAGAGACCTGCCAACCAGGTCCATGGCTATGCAGCTGTCAGATTCGTTGTTGATATCTGTGGTGCATATTACCACTAGAAACCATGGGGACATTCCCGGTCTGGGCAGCCACCTGGGACCACCTAGGGGCTGTGAGGAAGTGGCTGTGGTGCTCTGGAGAGAGCTAGCTCCACCTCTCACCCACTGGTGGCAGCACTCGGGAGAGTGAGCCCTGCACTTCACCTGCACAGCACCTCAGAGCTGGTCGTGCAGGGTGGGAGGCACAGGTGACCTGGCCCCAGGTAAAAGCACGGGAGTGCTGTTCCCACCACTCCTCTGCCGTGAGATGGTGGGATGGTCCGTGGAGGGAAGAGGGGAGTGAGGCTTTCCCCGGACTTCCCACGTTCAGCAGTTGGGAGAGCTGGCCACTGAGTCACATTTTCATCCTCTGGGGAAGCTAGTGGGGATGCTTCCTTGGTGTCTTCAGACTTAACCTGTCTTTGTAGCAGATGTGGTCTGAGGCTGGGAAGGTTCTAGAGAAGCCATCTGTCTTAGCTAGGGTTTCCATCGTTGTGAACAGACATCAGGACCAAGGCAGCTCTTCTAAAAGACAACATTTAATTGAGGCTGGCTTACAGGTTCAGAGGTTTAGTTCATTGTCATCAAGGTGTAAAACATAGCAGTGTCCAAGCAGACATGATGCTGGAGAAGGAGCTGAGAGTTCTGCGTCTTGATTGGAAGGCAGCCAGAAGACTGTCTCCCAGGCAGCTAGGAGAAGGGTCTCAAAGCCCACCCCACAGTGACACACTTCCTCCAACAATGCCACACCTCCTAATAAAGCCACTCCCTGGGACAAGCATATTCAACCACACCATGCCAGACGATCGGACACTGGGAATCAATATGTGAGAACTGGTCTGTGTAGCCAGGCCTCCCATACAGACCTCTCAGACTCTGTGAATCAAAGTCAAATCTAGAATTCCTATTCGTGGCCAGATGAAATCAAAGGGAGAACAATCAGTTTTACAGAAAGTCTAAAGAGGGTTTCATCTCATAGTCAATGTAAATCTTCTTTTAAAGTTGTCAAGTATGGTTTGTAGGATTATGTGGGTTTCACATCAGCACTGTATAGACCCCACAATGAGAGGAGTTCCCTAACTAGGACTTAGGGGAGCTTATATGTACTTAGTCATACCTGCTGCATAGGCTGGGCAAAGAAGACTGGCTTCTCCCTCAAGCAGGTACCTGTCTGCCCAGCCACCTCTTGGTAATTTAAGAGGTCTGACCTAGCCAGGCAGTAGTGGAGTACACGTTTAATTCCAGCACTTGAGAGTCAGAAGCAGGCAGATCTCTTGAGAGTTTGAGGCCAGCCTGGTTTACAGACCAAACTCTGAAACAGCCAAAGCTACCCAGAGAAACTCTGTCTCGAAAGAAAGAAAGAAAGAAAGAAAGAAAGAAAGAAAGAAAGAAAGAAAGAAAGAAAGAAAGAAAGAGAGGGAGGAAGAGAAGAGAAGAGAAGAGAAGAGAAGAGAAGAGAAGAGAAGAGAAGAGAAGAGAAGAGAAAAAAAGAAAAAGGAAAAAGAGGTCTTACCTCAAGGATCACTCATACAACCCCATGCTCAGTCACCGCCTTTCATGGAAGGTAAGTGTCCATTTAGTTGAAATGACCACAGTAGATCTACAAGTTGGAGCCTAATTAGATCCTGTAGCCACAGAGCTAGGGGAGCATCATAAGCATCCCCACGTTCATTCAGAAGGTATACATTCCCACTTTAAATTCTTCATTTATCTGTTTCTCCTCGGAGACCAGCGCCACCTCCGTATCCCACCAAGGCTTCAGATGCAGTCTCCTGGGGGGGGGGGGGGGGAATCCTGTGGGGGGGGATCAAGCTTGCATACCTGCCTGTCCCAAGGGGCTCCTTACTTAGCCTCATCTTTTCTACTCAGAGGCTGCCGTCCAGGGTCTCACTGCTGCCTTGACCACTAGAAGCTCCCGAAAGACTTCAATTCAGGAGTCCAGTCCGTATTCTCATTTTATGCTCTGCAACCACTAGGTGGGGCAGGCAAGCAAGCAAGAGTTTACAGAAGTGTTCAAGGCAGTCAGCAGTGCCTTGTTAAGGGCGGTGACCCATTGCTTCAGCGGTTTATCCAGATCATTCTGCTCCGGGCCGAGAGTGAAGTCATCCTTGGAAAACAAGCAGTGCAGGCCGCACTTTAAGTAAGTCACTAAATAAAGCAGTAAGCTGGCATCTAACAGCTGGTCTGCTCTGCCTTATTCTACCTCAGGCTGAGAGTCCACGGTGGCAACCTAATGAACCACAGCAGAGCCAAGAGAGCCGCAGCAGAGGCTGTGGAATCGGGGTTGACAGCAAAACAGCAGAGTCCACATGCAAGGTGAAAGGCTGAACCAGGGAAGGGCAGGAAATGTTGGAGTTAGAACCAGATGAGCAAACATGGCCAGGCAGTCATCCAGCTGCTGGCCCAGTCCACAGTAGGGGACTAAACCCACATGAAGCTCAAAGGACAGCTAAAGTGTCCTCAGTCCTTGCCGTACGCACCCGGTGTCAGAGGACAGGTGGTTGTGAGGTCATAACAGTGTGATGTCACCCTGTTTTGTGCCCATCACTTTGTGGGGTCCAGGTGAGAGAGTTAGACCTTTACCCTAGTCTGGTGTGTCTGATAAGTTCCGGGCCCTGTTTTCCTAATATGATTTTAATATACATATGTGCCCCCACCACTTCCAGTCACACAAATAAACTTATGGGGAAGATCCTTTCTGCTCTCAGGAACAAGTCACATATCAGTCTGTGCTGGATAAAATGTGTCCGACAGATGAGCCTGTTCCTGGGTTCTCAAAATAGAGTCAGAAGCTCCTCATGAAATAGAGTCTCCTGGAGCACAGCAAAGTAAAAAAAAAATAAAAAATAAAAACACTGTTTTATACAACATAGAGTAGTTCAGAGTAGGGCTGTACTAGGGTTCTCTAAAAGAACAGAAATGGTAGGATGAGTGAACACACACACACACACACACACACACACACACATCTTATTAGAGTAGCTTACAGGTTACATGGCCTCTGTAGTCCAAAAGTGGCGGTCTTCCTGGTGGAAAAGCCAAGAATCTGATAGCTGCTCAGTCAAGACTTGGGATAATCTTTTTGTGCACTGTGTAAAGACTGTCTTTGTATTATTCAAATGTTAATTTTGGTACCAGCAAAGAGTTTAGTACTGTCTGTCCCGACCTTGGTATTGCTATTTTTATTGGAACATCACCTACCTGAGTATTTTGTAAACATTCTTCCCCATCACCTTCTGATGGGCTTAATAAAGAGCTGAAGGCAAACAGGCAAGGAAAGGCGGAAGATCCGGACAGAAATGGGAACTGTGGGAAGAGCCGAGAGGCTCGAGGTTCACCAACTGGACACGGAGGAGGTGGAAGGAACAGGTACCAAGACTGAATATGTGAGAGACAGGTAACTGGGTCATGTGCCAGGATGTGGAATAGAATAGTCAGGTTAACTTAAATGAGGTGAGCTGGCTGAGAGGTGGCCAGCTAAAGTCTAAGCTTAATAGTGTCTATATGTCATTATTCAGAAGCTGGCAGGTCGAGGCAGCCCAGCAATAACGACGGGACGTCTCCGCAGTCCCAATCTGGGGCTGGGGTTCTGGAGGGTTCCTGGAGAGCTGCTGGTCTTCACTCTAAGTTGGAATCCCGAAGAAGTCTGATACCAGTTCTAATACCAGAGAAGAAATGTCTCAGCAACAGGGTAGATGAACAGGCTGGAAGATAGAACCCATATTCAAAGTGAATCTTCCTACCTCGAATAAGCCAATTAAGAAAATCCCTCATAGGTGTCTGCCCAGCTGCTTGGGTTTTAGTTAATTCCATATGTGGTCAAGTTGACAGTCAAAATTAGCCACCTCAGGGGCATAGCCTGACCTCAGCAAGTATACACACACTGTCAAAAATTTATTTAGGCATGGTGGTACAAGCCTCTCATTCCAGGCTGAGGCAGAAAACCTGTAAATTGGGAATCTGTCTGAACTATAAGGTCAGTTCAAGGCCGATCTGAATAACTTGGAGAGACCCTGTCTTAAAACAGTCTGGTTTACAATAATAAAAGTGGTATGGGGGCGAAGAGGTGGCCCGGTGGATCAAGTGCTTGCCTCATGAGTCTAAGGACCTGCATTCAATCCCAGGAATCCATGTAAAAATATCTGGACACGGTAGTGCACACTTGCACACTTGGGTAATCCCAGTGCCAGGAACGTGGAGATAGGCAGGTCCTGGGGCTTGCTGTCCAGCTAGCCCAGCCTACTTGTTGAATTTGAGGCCAAGGGAGAGACCTCATTTAAAAAAAAAAAAATAGGCAGCACCAGTGGTGTGACACTCAAGGTTCCTCTGGCAACACCCGAGGTTCCTCCAATGACACTCAGGGTTCCTCCGACGACACCCGAGGTTCCTCTGATGACACCCAAGGTTCCTCCGATGACACTCAGGGTTCCTCCGATGACACCCAAGGTTCCTCCAACCTCCATCAACGCACACACACCTGCTTGCACATCGACACTCACACACAACACATGGTGCATTTAACCACCAGCTTTCAACTGTCCTGAATACTTTTATCTCATTACATTTTTATTTATTCAATGTCCGCGTGTATGGATCTGCATTGCACAGTACACGTGTAGAGGTCAGAGGACAACTTGCAGCAGTCACTTCTCTCCTTCTACTCACGTGGGGTCAGGAATCAAATTGAGGTCATCAGGCTCGACAGCAAGCACCTTTATCCATTTAGCCATAACACAGGCCCAACATTCCAGAAGGTTGATGATCCACTCCTGTGAGCCAAGACAAGCCAGAGAAGTCTGCAAGGGTCTGGCAAGTCTGAGAAGCTAGATGTGGTTGAGTGTATGGGAGATGCTCTTGTGTCTCCAGATTGGCACTGTGTAAACAGGCGTCTTGGAGGTCTCCATCTCCTTTGGGGTGGTTTGAATAGGAAACACCCCTCTGTAAGCTTGCATATTTGAACATTTGGTCCCCAGTTGGTGGTAGTGTTTGGGGAGGTTATAGGACTTTTGGGGTACAGCATTGCTGGAGAAAGACTGCCACTAGGGATAAGCCTTGAGAGTCTGTAGCTTCACCACCCTTCCAATTTTCACTCTGCTTCTTGGTGGTGAATAAAGATGTGATCTCTCAGCCTCTGGCTCCTGCTTCCTTGCCTTCCTGACATTAAAGGACATCTAGCCCTCAGGGACTGTAAGCGAAAACACACTTTCTTCTGTTGCTCTCGCTTGTGGTGAGTCCTGTGTGTCATGGCATTGTCTCACTGTCTATACTCTGTGTGTGTTCACCTGTGCATGTGCACACAGCTCCCCATATATGTGCAGAGCCCAGAGTATAACGTGTGTCTACTCAGAGCTTTCTGCATGTAGAGACACTACTCTTTATACATAGCATGTGTGTAGCTGTGCCCAGATCCACATGTCTGTGCAAAGCCCAATGTATCCACCCAGGAATCTCTGCATGTGTGGACATTGCTATTTGTACATAACTGTTTCCCAGAGGGCCACATTTGAGAACTCACAAAAGTTACATGCTAAGAGAAGACTCAGTTCCACTGTGGAGCCAAGTATGAACCCCTTTTCTTCTCACCTTTCCAGGTACTGGTGTACCCATCCTGGTAGGAGTGAAGATATTCCATTTTCATTTCTATTATTAAGTGTGTATGTGTGTGCATGCACATGTGTGCATATGTGTACATGTACCTGTATGTGTGTTTGTTTGTGTGTGGATATATGAATGTATACATGCAGGTGGCTGTGGGTGTGTGCATTTCTCTGTATATGAATATGTGCTTGTGTGAGCAAATGCCTGTGGGTATGTGTGTTTGTGTGTGGGTATGTGCATGTGTGTGCAATTGTGTTCAGGTGCTTGTAGAGGTCAGAAGGGGTACAGGACCCTCTTTAGCAGAAATTACAGCAGTTATGAGCCACCCAATGTAGGCCTTGGGAACTGAACTTAGGTCCTCTAGAAGAGCAGCAAGCACTCCTAACCACTGAGCCATCTCTCCAGCCCTGTGCATACCTCTTGCCTTCTATTTAAACCTACATCTAATACAGGTCTCTAAAGATGGACTTGGAGGGGAGAGGTGGGAGGAGCAGGGGGCTGTTTGGTTCTCTTACAGGTGCTGCAACCCTGAATAGATGCACTCTTTCTACTTCTCACTGTTGTTTGTTTGCCCTGGTTGTGATCTCTCAGCTTCTGGCTCCTGCTTCCTTGCCTTCCTGGCATTAAAGGACATCTAGCCCTCAGGGACTGTAAGCGAAAACACACTTTCTTCTGTTGCTCTCCCTTGTGGTGAGTCCTGTGTGTCATGGCATTGTCTCACTGTCTATACTCTAGACAGATGCACTAGATGAAGACTAGGCTGGCCTCAGATTCAGAGGTGTGCCTGACTCTGCCTGCCCAGTGGGACTGAAGGCATGCACCACCACATGCACTTATTTTTGAGACAGGGTCTCTCGCTGAACCTGGAACACTGGGACAGGATGGGTAGCTTGCCCTCCCCTGGGATTCTCCTGTCTGCCAGCTCAGTACTGGAATCATTACAGATGGCCTTACCACACCCTGACTTTATTTAGTCAGGTGGGTTTGGGGATCTAAAATCAATTCCACTTGCTTGCACAGCAAGCACTTGACCCTTTGAGCCATTTCCTTGACTGAATTTCTGAGGATGAGTCGCTGAATCTGGTTTGTTAGGGGACTGCCAGGGCTCAGGCTCTAACCTCAACAGCTCTGGTAGCAGTGCGTTAGTTGAAAGAGTGGAGTTAGCGGTGGTGGCAGTATTTACATCAGGAGAACGGACAGATACCAAGCAGAGTGTTCACTGTTAGACATTTACAAACACAGCGTTCCGCTCCACATGTTTCCATGGGTCCACACACCCACATATGTGTCTGTCCCCATGTGTGTTCCAGCGTGCATCTGTCTAGAGACATGTGACTTGCATGTCCCATGTGTCTCTGTTTGTGTGCCCTTTTGTTAGGGTGAGGCCCTCACACCCCGTTCCTCTTCAGCAGTTGGCTCCACAGGAAGCTGTTGGGTGGGGGTTCAGTACTGCTGCAGAGCCTCGTGGGTGGGAGGCTTTTCTTTATTTACTTTACTTCCCCGTGACACCTACAGCAGGTACAGGCTGAGGGTGGACTCCCAGATTCTCACAATCCACCTCTGCCTGTTTTCTCCTCTCCTTGCTGACCCCTGATGCTGCTGCCGGCTGCCCCATATCGATGAAGACAACCCAAAATAAAAGCCAGTAGCTTAGAAAGAGGAAACTGGGCAGAGTTGAGCCACTCTGTGGTTAGCCTGGCCCATGTGTCTCTTGAAACCCTGGCTGTGTGACACGGGAGCTGCAAGAGCTGTTAACAAAGTCAGTTACCCACCTGAGCAAGAATCGGGATCTCATGGGTGAGTGACCATCTTGAGGAGTGGTGGGCATTTCAGGGTCTGCAAGTCTGAGAGTCTCTGAGGCAGGAGATTGACTCCTACAGCCAGGACACAAACATAAGAGAGTGGGGCAGCTGTTTGCACTGCAGAGATCAGGAATGCTAAAATGACCCTGGAGGATGCTGGGGAGATAGCTCAATCGATAGGGTGCTTGCTTAGCATGGGCAAAGTCCTGGATTCCATCCCCAGCCCGGCATAAGTCAAAGCTGGGTGTTGTACGCTATCTAGCATCACTTGAGAGATAGAGGCAGGATGATTAGGGGTTTAGGTTATCCTCAGTTACATAGGGAGTTCAGAGGCCACCTGGTCTATAGGAGACCCATGCTGGAGTCTGAAGGAACCTTTTGTAAGCAAAGCCTGTGTCAGGACAGAGGGGTAGGGGGCCAGGGATGAGGGAGGAAGTCTAAAGCCTTTTCAGCAGGTGTCCGTGTTTTGTCTTGTTCTGTTTGGCTTTGCTTTTGAAGCTGGGTCTCACCATGCAGTCCAGGCTTGCCTCCAACTCCCAGCCTTCCTACCTGTGCCTCCCCAGTTCTGGGGTAACAGGTTTGCACGCATACCACCACACCACAGCTTGACCTCTGCACCTTTCAAAGCATTGGCTCTGGGGTTTCCTTCAGCCTTGCCTGATACAGACTTGGAGAATCCTGTCTGCAAAGCAAAAATTTAAGGCTGACATCTGCTGAAAAGCCGGATCTTTCCAGGTCTTCCAAATGGGGACCACCCTGGGCTCAATAGCCCTCCAGCTGTGGGCCCTTAACCTTGGGGAGTCACGGGTAGCTCCCTTTGTGGCCCAGTTTGAGGAACCTCCCACAACAACTGCCGGAATGGAGTGAAGTGAAGAGGCAGGCTGTGGTTTGTACCAGGCACACCCAAGACTACAGTTTCCCCAGTTTCTGTTGACTTTGTGCACTCTAGGGTGTAGGAAGGCGACCCCCGGAGCCATGTAGAAGTGGATTTAGAGCTGACCACTCTAATGGAGGTGGTGAGTTAGGTAGGAGACAGGCTTTGAATGTGGCTCCCACAGGGCTGACCCTCCAAGAGAGTCACCCTGGTTTCTGAAGGAAAACTCCAAGTTGTACCCACCTTTGAGCACCCTTCTTGTGACCGTAAATTCCTGTACAAGGCAGCTTTCCATGGGTCTTGAAGAGGGCCTAGGGAGACAGTACAGTGTAAGAACCTGAGGTCAGCTCCCCTAAACTCATGAAAAAAAAGGTTTTTGAGCATGGTGGTACAGGCCTGATATCTCAGGACTGTGGAAGCAGAGACAGGATCACTGAAGCTCTCTCTACCCAACTAGTTTAGCTGAATCAGTGAACCTTGTGGAGAATCAGGGAAAGTCTGTCTCAAAAATAAAAATAATAAAACATAAGGTGTGAGCCGGCAAGATGGTTGAGCAGGTAGAGGCTAAGCCTGATGACCTGAGTCTGATCCCCGGGAAAGAGAGAACTGATTCCTGCAAGTTGTCCTCTAACCTCTGCTCACATTCTGTGGATTGTGCCCACGTGGGCAAATTAATAATTAACTAATAATTAACTAAGTTTACAAATAAGATGGACAGCGATTGTGGGAGACATTCCATGTCAACTGCCTGCTTCACATACATACACAATTGTACACACACCAGCATGTGCTCGTGCATAGGTCACGCACATGTGGTTAAATGCAAACTCCTCAGTGAATCTGGGCTGGACCATCTCTGCCTCCCAGGTCTCCCCAACTCCCAACACGGAGGTAGGAATGTGCTTGTACTCATTCCTGTGGTTAGTGCTGGAGCATCATTTTAAATAGGTTATGTGTTCGAATCCTAACATTCCCACCTCTGCATGACATTGCACAACCTCTCTGGGCTTCTATGTGAGAGAAAAGTCCCGAGGTCATGCATGAGAGATCTGGTTGAGCTTGGTGCCTGGCAGATTGTAGCAGCTCAGAAAACATAACTAACCCTGCCCTTTCCTTTGTTCTGTGTTCTTGTGGTAAAGCCTTGCTTCCTGGGCTGTCACCACCCATAATACATGTATATGTCACAGGCACTTCCTGTGTTTTACCTCAAAAGAAAGCCTAGTGGAGTCGGAGGGATAGTTTGGTGGCGAAGAGTACTTGCTGCTCTTGCAGAGAACCAAGGCTCAGTTCCAAGCACCCACATGGGGTGGCTCACAACCGCTTGTAACTCCAGCTCCAGAGAGCCCAGCACCCTCTTCTGATCTCCAAGGGCACTGCATGTCTAGTGCATATATGGTGGGTATACATACATGTAGAAAAAACACATATATAAAATAAAAAGAAATAAATCCTCTTTTAAGGTTCATGATATACCCATCTCTCAGCCAGTTCCACTGCCCCTGTTTCTCTGAGGTTTTCTGTTTCCTTTATCCACTGTCAACTAAGTCTGAAAATCCTACATAGCATGAAGTATCCTGAAAGAATTGGCATCATTTCAATTACTGCTTTTATTGTCTTTTATGTTTGATTTTTTAAATTTTATCCATTTGTTGATTTTAAAATGTGTTCTATTATATTTCTTTATGTGTATGTGTGGTATGCACATGTGTGCATGTGTGTAGAGAACAGAGAACAACCTGTAGAAATCAGTTCTTTCCTTCCCACCATATCAGTCCTAAGAATCAAACTCAGATCATCAGACTTGCCGGCATGCACCTTCTCCTAACTGAGCCTGTGTTGTTGATTTTCAGGATTATTCTCTGTGGGGGATGGGCGCACATGAATACCCTAAGAAGCCAGAAGAGGGAGGAGTTGGCTTCTCTGGCACTGGGCTCACTGTTGCTCATATGCTACCTGGTAATAATGCTGGCAACCAAACTCAGATGTTCTGGGAGAACAGCACATGTGCATGCACATACACACACATGTACACGCGCATGCACACATGCACACAAACACACATACACACATGTACACACAAATGCACACATGCACACAAATACACATACACACATGTACACACACACATGCATGTTGGGGTCCAACCAGCGGTACCCCACAAGACCTGGGTTCCCTGGGAGGCGATCTGGGGATTGTTTGGGCTAGCTGGGAGAGAAAAATAAGACACTGAGTCAGTTCTCCGGTCAAAACATGTCTGCATGTTTACTTAAAGATCTCTCTTGGTTAAAAGAGAGTGGAAAAGGGAAAACCCCGCCATCCCATTCCCAGGGCCCATGGCTCCATGTTGGCAAGCACGTGGAGCCACCTAGAGCCTGTGCAGGAGGTGTCTTCTTCCTGGGACATCTGGGCAGTTTTGGCCAGGGCAGCAGCAGCAGCAGCAGCAGCAGCGCAGGAGATGGGCCACAGTAGTTGCATAACAAAAGGACCCAGCCTAGCTGGAAGTGGCCTGGAAGTCCCGCCTCAATGGGGGCAAGTCTGAACTCTGGAGGTTACACATGCACATACATGCACACAAATACACATGCACACATGTACATACATGCATGCATACATGTACTCACACAAACACACATGCAAACATGGAAGCACACACATACATGCACACAAACACACATACATACACATGCACACACATGCACACAAACACATATACACACATACACACCTGTACACACATGCACACATGCACATACATGCACACAAACACACATGCACACATGCACACACACATGTACATAAACACACATATGCACACATGTAAACACACACATGCACACAAACAGACATACACACATGCACACAAACAGACATACACACACATGCACACATACACAATGCACATAAACACACATGCACACATACACACATGTAAGCACATACACACATGCACACAAAAACACATACACACATGCACATGCACACACACATGCACACACACATGCACACAAAAACACATACACACATGCACATGCACACACACATGCACACACACATGCACATGGGTGCACACACACACACACACACACACACACACATACAGAGGTCAAGAACAACTTTTAGGATTCGGCTCTTTCCTTCCACCATGTAGGTTCCAGGGGTCCTCGGGCTTGGGGGCTAGAGCCATCTACTAGCCCTTGTTTTGTCTTTTTGGAACAGTCTTTTCAACCAGGCTGACTCCAAACCCATCCTGATCCTCTTGCCTCAGTCTCCCAAATGCTGAGATAACAGCCATGCAGCTCCATGCTCAGCATTAATTGTTCTAGTCTATTACTGGCTACAGTTGTCGATCTCTGATTATGTCTAATTGAACTTTATCATAGGTATGTGAGCCTGGAGGAAAGTTTGTATGCAGCAGCTATTGCCATGGTTTCAGGCAGCCACTTAGAACATTCAAATGCACTCCATGGACTGGAGTTATACTCAGTTGGTAAAGAGAAACACATTAATGATTAACTCAAGAGTCACCAATAATCCGTCAGTGCCAAACTAAGGGAAAGAATTAAAAGCACTCTGCACCGGGCGGTGGTGGCGCACGCCTTTAATCCCAGCACTCAGGAGGCAGAGGCAGGTGGATCTCTGAGTTCGAGGCCAGCCTGGTCTACAGAGTGAATTCCAGGACAGCCATGGCTACACAGAGAAACCCTGTCTTGAAAAACCAAAAAAAAAAAAAAAAAAGCGCTCTGCTTTGGAACAGTTTTTCCAAGGGAGAGACTAGATTTGAATTCTCTACTTCTTTCTCCTTGTCTTCTGTCATCTCCTGATTGTCCACTGTCTGAGTCTGAATAGGTGCTTGACTGTATGTTGCCTTGTAAATCTATCCCCGTGTCTGTATGTCTGTGACTAAGTGCTTTGCTCTGTATTTATTGAACTGCAAAGAAAGAGCCACAAAGGGAAGGAATGGGGGTTTTTAGAAGAAGGGATGAAGTCACCTGCTCCAGCTGACTCGAGTAACAAAGACAACTGGAAACAGACTTATGAACCTATGTTGTAACCTCAATTATGGTGGTTATTTGTCTTA